>JABUQX010071684.1:30000-61103 GCA_015478945.1 Trachelipus rathkii | reverse complement strand
CGTTACCGTTAACCGCCCCAATATATATATGTATATGTATGCTTTATCATATATCAATTGAAAGCATAGCTAAGATGTTTTCACATGGGTGGAATTAAGATAAATATATATATATATATATATATATATATATATATATATATATATATATATATATATATATATATATATATATATATTAATAATATGTATATGCATGTTTTTCACATGGTGGGTGGATATATGCATATGTATATGTAATATGTAAAATGAAAAATTACACAGTCTATTAGCCTTCTCATAATCTGGCGATTTTCGTCAACTTCTTCGTTATGTTTTAATAAGCGTTTTATGAGATTCACTTAAAGCTTGATCAATATTGTATTTTCCAAAATTACTATATTTTAAGGTACACTCTAAATGTCTCTAAGATCTAATATTAATACGTAATGTTAATATTAAATATTTGAATATATATATATAAATCTAATATATATATATATATATATATATATATATATATATACTATATATATATATATATATATATATATATATATATATATATCTCTCTCTTCTCTCTAATAAAGTAAAATTTCCATTTCAGATTAGATTTCGAAATTTAAAAAAAAAAAAACTATTTATGGCAGAGTACGATGAGCGAGCGAGAGGCTAGAGGCGGCTCGCCTCCCTTTATATCATTGTAAGTATACGATTAATTTTATTTCAGCTTCGCCTATGTGCCTAGGAAAGTTAAGCAGTGGATAGGGAGGCAAAGCATAAATAGCTCATTTTTGGTTTTATATTTCTTTACGATTTTGTAGATTAATTTTCTTATGGTTTCTTATTAAATTAACATTTTTATATTTTTTTATTTGTTCTTAATTATTAATTTGTTCTTAAAAAATAAGATAGGCAATGCCTACCCAGCCTATCCCTTAACTACTGCCACTGATATATATATATATATATATATATTAATGTCAGATCAGCCAAGTCGTTAGCTTTTTGTTGTGTTTTTCAAAGGGATCAGGTGGGTTTTGAATAATGGGGATATGTGGTTTTTGTCAGTTCAGGTCAAAGGCCAAATTTCATTTTTTGATCCGAAGGAAAAATCAGAAATGAGATTATATTTATTCTATACTAAATTATGTGAGGATTAAAAAAAGTCGATTTTGTGTACTTTGATGAGATTTTTTTTTTCATTTTCAAAATTATTTTATCTTATAGTTAAATTATTTTTTCATTTGGTATTTATTAAGTTAATTGAAAATTTAAACTAAACAATACCATAGGGTGGATGCACAATTGGTTGGCATGCATGCATGGCAGAGCATGGCATGAAGCGCACGCTCCAAATACGCGCTGCGTGCGAGCGGTGCCGTGCAACAACTTACTCGCGCGCAGCGCAGAATGGTAGGACAAATGATTGTCTGTTTGTCTTTCTCTCCCTTCTGCCTCTGTCTGTCTGTCTGAGAGTCAATGTACCTTAGATTTTTCAAATAATTATCAAAATAAGCAAATAACTAAGGAAAATACCAAATAAATAAATAAATAAATAAATAAATAAATAAATAAATGCATACCATAATATTTTTGTTGAGAGGAGAATTTCGCTTTCCAATTCGACGCCAAACGAAAGAGCCTTGGGTATCATTGGGGCGCCAACACTTTTCTCCTTAAACTTAAAAGAAGAATTGGGACATTGCCTTTCTCCTCTATAGCGAGAAATTTTAGGTCTTTGCTTCTATGCTATAGTAGATTGCGATTGTGTGTGTATGTGAGTGTGTGTGTGTGTGTGTGTGTGTGTGTGTGTGTGTGTGTGTGTGTGTGTGTGTGTGTGTGTGTGTGTGTGTGTGTGTGTTTGTGTGTGTGTGTGTGTGTGCGTGTGTGTGTGTGTAGGTGTGTGTGTGTGTGTGTTTGACTGTACGTGCGACTGTGCATGAGAAAGGAATTTTACGCAAAAACGCATGTGCTATTATTGGGGTATTTAAACTATTAAGAATATTTTTTTTTCTTTCTTTTTTCAAACTTGTTACAGGACCAGAATGGAATGTTATTTAAATGGCTTAGAAAGGAAGTTGGAAAAGATAAAATGCTAAATTGCTAGTTACCATTCCAGCTTGAGAGCGTGTACGAATGTGTGTGTGTATGTGTGTGTTGGTATGTGTAAATGTTTGTATTTAGCAAAACCTTTGCAATTAAAATAATTAAAATCTTTCTATATTCAATATATATATATATATATATATATATATATATATATATATATATATATATATATATATATATATATATATATATATATATAAAATGTTAGATTAAAGAGAGGGAATTTTTGTAAGACAAAAGCATGCATGTCCTAGAGGGTATACAGCTCTGTGAGAGACTATTTGCAGGTCTCCTGTGTACACCTTAAACCCTTGGTAAGCCACTTCATGATTTCATACTGTATGTATTGTACAATGCTTAGCATTTCCTTCCTTCCCCAATGAAGAGACGCCAAAACAAGAGCTATGATTGGTGGAGGGCCTGTGAAGGCCCAAAGCTAAGAAATGCTCAGGAGTCTTAGCTAGGATCTCACGAGAAGAGGTCATTTAGAATAGGTATTCGTGCCCAATCTCATATTGTTAGTTTTACGTGTGATTTATAGTATTTCTAACGACATTGTGCGCATAGTAATATCCTATTTACTTGTCTGATTAAAACCATATCTGTCATTATCATATTACCATAATAATAAAGCCACTACGCAAAAGTAATTATTAATCAATCCCCGGTTAATGAATGAGTTTTCATTAATCATCTGATAGCTGGAGTGATTCCAGCCTATACATCACTGTTGACCCCTAGAGTGACCCTGTTGATCCCCAGAAGTGACAAGGGGATAAAACCCCTAATTTGGAGTCAGATACGTTAATTAATCCAAAAAAAAAAAAAAATTCCGTTACTTTGCGTATTTAAGTGCTTAAATAGTGTTATGTTTGACCAAATTAAATAAATTATTTGAGTCAAAATAATAACAACGTGAAGAATTAAGCTTCTTATTAACCTCATTGATAATAATAAGAAAAGAAAGTCGTTGTTAGAACATTCGGATAGCAACAGAAAAAAACCGTTGGCTATTTCGAAAATTTGAGAGTTCAAAAACAAAGCCCTTCTTTTTAGGCTTAATCATCAAACGCCTAAGTTTGACTCAAAAACGACTCCACAAAATAGAGTCAGTAACTCAAGACTCTAGAAAATGGTATCAACAAAGGAGTTAAAGGAAAGGGGAAATCTCCTTCCCCCCAACGAGTCCAACCCTCGCATGATGAAGCAGGGCCATCTGTTTCTTCATCAGAGACTGAGTTGGAAATCACGCCACAATCTTCCCGCCAAAAAGGAAGGGCGAGGCGTCCTGATAACGACTCACCATTAAAAACATACAGTCAACTAACATCAAGTCAATTACCAACCTTTGACCCTTATGATGTTATAAATTGGTTAAGTGCCACAACAACGATCTTCAAATTAAATCATATAGAAGATACTCACGAACGTGTTCGTTTGTTGGCACCAATCTTGCCCACTAATTTGGTCTCTAAAATTAAATTCCCCCTTCAAAATAACGCTTATCGTCTGCTATTAGAAAATATCGAAGAAGTTTACCTTCCCGCCTTAAGAAATAGGATACGGGACGTATTCAAACAAGGCATGAGACCAGATGAGTTGCCAAGCGAATATCTCCATCGTGTGAAGGGGGTACTTGGAAATAAGAGCTTCGATGTTTTGGTGGAACATAACCCTAAATTTGCCATCGATCTGTTCTTAGAGCAAATGCCCCAAAATGTCCAGATGTCAGTCTATTCCCTGGCCGAAGAAAATGACCTGCCGAGAATGGTTAAGGTGGCAGATGACCTTTACAGGAACTTTGTTCGAAAGGGAAGAAATTACGAACAGACTTGGAGTTCTGTAAACTCTGTGCGAAACAGAACCGACACGAGAGAAACAGACTCCGCCTACCCACCGATCAGCGCGCGCGACCAAGAGCGCAAACATGAAGCTGGTCACAGCGGTGAAAGCCAACTGTCACGCCAGATGGCAGACCTCACGAAGACTGTGAACGAGCTTGCCCGCTCACTACAGCAGTTCATTCAAAGCCAACCCGACACAGCTGAGAGAGGAAACCTGACACGCGACAAAAGTAGGTCACGACACGCAAGGTCAGATGCAAGTGGCTATAGTAAGGCATTTAATAACGCCGTGAACGAATTATGTTTCTATCATTCCCGCTACTTATTCAAAGCTTATAAATGTGAGAGTAATGAGTGCCCTATGTATCCATTACTATATAATAATGGCGAAAGAAATGCCATACACAATACTTCCTCCTCGGGAAACTAGTTACGAGGCTGCGTAAATCTTTACCAAACAGCAGCCGTAAAAATCATACTCACAACAGAAAAGTGAGATTTCATAATACCATCAAAGTGATCAACGATCATCACACAAACAGTGATAAATGTAATGAAATAAACTTAGAAAATTTGAGTGCTGGTGAATCAAATAACAGTTATATCAATCATAATAACTCTATTAATATTAATAAAAATAGTGGCAAAAATACTACTGCCATCACTACTACTACTACTACTACCATTAATAATAATAATAATAATAATAATAATAATAATAATAATAATAATAATAATAATAATAATAATAATAATAATAATAATAATAATAATAATAATAATAATAATAATAATAATAATAATAATAACCAGAAAGAAATGATCAAAATATAGAAACAACTACCAGCACTAACCAAGTGGAAAATATTAATCCCATTATAAAGAACAATGAAATTGAAAATATTGAATTAATAAATAAAAATTTTATCAATGAACCATCATTAAGTCATCAAAATGTACAAGGAATGCATGATCCTTCTTGCTTAAAGAAATTTAAAAATTCAAAAATGAAATATGGTAGTAGTCCGAAAAACAAAAATATATCAATGTATAAAGATATTATATTAAATAGTACCGATGTCAACACAGGTCTTCAAACCGATGTTTCAAATTATATGGGTAATGTACATAATAATAATTTTACCACTCTTGTTAACCCAGCGCATGTGGGGTTTGTCTTTTTTAAATCAAATTTATTAAATGGGAGGGGTGTTACAGACGATACAAGAGAAAGTGAGAGCAATTAAGCAAATATTCTGTCAAACCCGACTGATTTAAGTGCTGTTGACGATCGCTGCTTAAGCGGTGAGAATGTTGCAGCCGATGTCGAGGTAGGCGGAAAGGTTTGCAAGATTGACGACTTGACCTTGTATATAGTCTATGACACACTAAATAAGGTCGATTACCTGGTCGACTGTGTCAGTTAAAAACATCCTGGCGAGCAGTGCTCCTGACAATCACAAAGCACCCTAGGATACATACTTTGGCCACCAATAACTCAAAAATCGCCATTTATGATATTAAAAATATTGAAATTGATTTGGGGTTGGGTCGTAAATATATTGAAACATTTTATTTGGCTAATATTCAGACAAACATTTTAGGTCTGTCATTTTTAAAGAATTTTGAGATGGGCATTGATTTCAAACATGATTTATTAGTAGATTCAGTCACAAATAATACTTTAAATGCACCTATATTCTCCCGATGTTGATCCGTCTCTTCTTCTTCTTCCTCAATCTCTCTCTCTCCTCTCTCTCTGTGCATGTTCCTCATAGTTCTATAAATTATGATGTATTAATGAAATATAAAGAGTTATTTGTAAACCCCTATCACCCGAAAACCACCATAAAATTAAGACAAATGAAACACTTGGGATGAAATTTTTGAAAAATATAAAAATAAAAATAAGAATGAGCACAGCCTTAATAGGTGAGGATGGTCGGAAGCTTCTGATGAAAAGAGCGCTTTTATCCCTAAAAGAATATTAATAGAGCTCACAAACGCTTACCCTTACAAAGCAAACATAAAGGGACCCCCGATCTCACTCAGACCCAGGAGGGTCCCTCACAAGCTCTATGCTCAAACCAAAGCAGAACTTGACAATCTTGTAGCCACAGGAGTCCTCCGCCGTAGCAATTCGCCATGGTCTTTTCCAATGAGTGTTCTAGAGAAAAGTGGAAATAGAGTGAGAATAATTTCCGATTTTAGAGAACTGAACAAAAGAGCCGAAATAGAAACCTATGGTCTCCCGCACCTGCAGGATGCCATGTCCAACCTGAAGGGGAGCAGGCTGTACACTCGTTTGGATTTAACCCAAGCATTCTACGGGGTGCCATTGGACCCCGACTCACAGAAGTACTTTACCATCACTTCAAATATCGGTTCATATACGTACCGAAGTCTTCCCATGGGCTATGTTTCTTCTCCCTTTATATTTCAAGCTTACATTGATAGGTCATACAAGGCATCGAGAACACTCATGCTTACATGGATGACATCTTGATTCACACACAGACCGAAGATGAGCACAAAATTCTCCTTGAAAAGGTGCTGAGAAGATTACAATACCTACACATCAGTATAAATCCTTCCAAGTGTCAAATTGCAGAAAAAGAGATTGATTATCTCGGATATACCATAAATGAAAACGGTATAAGACCAAATCATGAAAAAATTGGGGACATACTAGACACCCCCAAGCCCAGAACTATAAAAGAACTAAGAAGTTTCCTTGGAAAAGTTGGGTTTTACCGTAGCAGCACCCCGCTCTTCGCGGAAATAACAGCGCCCCTCAAAATGTTCTTAAAATGCAAGCCTTACGGGAATCGTCGCATTAGCTGGAACTCCCTGGCCGACAAAGCCTTCGAAGATGCCAAAAAGGCTGTTAAAAATGCCGCTGTGCTTGCCTACCCAAGCACCTCAACCCCTTTCAAAATTATCATCCACACGACAGAGGTATCTACAGGAGTTGTCATCTTATCCACTACTGCAGAAGGGGATAAGCCTATCGCCTTCTACAGCTCAGTCCTATCTCCCACAGAAAGAAATTATGACCACGCAAATCGACTGCTGGTCTGTAAATGTGGGTTATCACTTCTGGAAAGAAAATAGAACATTAAAAGCCTGCCCAATCAGGAACCTCATAATGAAATACTCAAATTCAAATGATGATAAAATTGCCCAAATTAGAGACAAATTGCTCAGTTCTTACCAAACTACTGGGAATTAATCACAAAAAAAAAGACAAATCCACTTTCTGAATACCTCTAATAAGCTAAAAGTTAATAATGATGAAATGATGAAAATAATGATGAAGAAGAAAATTGGGGCTCACTCCACTTCCAAAACAAACAGGCTGGATTGGTTCTATTAACTATTGATAGAACAAGAGAGCACAAATCTCTCCATTTGGATGCGTTTGAGGTGGTTTAGAACAGAGCACTTCAACACTTTGAAGGGCAGTGCCTTGCGAAAGGATTTTTCTCGGGTACTTACAAGAAAGCCACGCTACGGCAGTCGAAATTCCGAGAAAAGGAAAACAATGTAGAGACTTTAAATGACCACAACGTCAATAAAGAACATTCCACGCATGTTTCTCATGAGAAAAAGGCAGATTTAAATCCCAAAGGGTTAGCAGTAGACAGAAGGATAGAAATAGAAAGAAAAGAATTAAATAAATTAAATGATAAAGTACCCATAAGAAAAATAGATGAAATAAATGATATTTTAATAGAGAATAATAGAATAAATTTGATTCAAAATTGCAATGAGGTTCACATGGGCTGATAAAATAACTTTAAGAAAGAAATTAATTATGTTGAAATCAATGAAGACCAATTAAAGTTGATATCAATTCTACTTAAAATAAAGAAAGTTCTAATTATTAAAAACAACATTCTAGTTCTAAAGTCCGAGCTTTCACGCCCCGTTGACACAACAAATTATGCTAAGTGGTTCTTCCCGACCGCCGAGTGGACGACATTATTCGTCTGAAGCTCACCTCAGGCCTGGGTGGCCCACTCGAGGGCTTCCCGCCTGAGGTGATTTTGTGTTAAAAGCATGCACAGAGGTCAGGGAGCTGGTGGGACTTCATGCCCCAGCTACTGGCTAGCTGGAGTGAGGCTGGGAGCCAAATCTTGTTTGGAAAATACAGGGAGCTTGTCCACCCAGTTCCAACCCCTTTAAGCTGTGACATTTTGAAATTGCTGTCTGCAGAGGATATAAGTATCTATTAACTCTCATCGACCGGTACTCTCATTATGTATGGGCCTTTCCCTTGAAAGACATTACAAAGGAGACTGGATTAAAAAAAAAAACTTTGATTAACCAGCTAATTCCGCATTGTGGAATCACTGGCAACCTATGCATAGGGGTGGGAGTACACGTGCTTGTTTGAGAGGTTGTGCCAAATAAAATTGAATTCCACACCTTTGACTTCTAATTGCTTTTGCAGCTGTAGGATCCAGGGTGGCAGCCCATGGGTGGTGTGGCAGTTCTCTGGGGCTGGCCTTGTGAGACTGCAGGTGGAGGCTGAGAGAAAGGAGCCGGATGGGCGTGCAGCACGTGCCTGCCCCTGCCTCCAGTCTC
The DNA here is from genome assembly GCA_015478945.1 of Trachelipus rathkii. Taxonomy (NCBI): domain Eukaryota; kingdom Metazoa; phylum Arthropoda; class Malacostraca; order Isopoda; family Trachelipodidae; genus Trachelipus; species Trachelipus rathkii. The sequence goes on along the minus strand of JABUQX010071684.1, from coordinate 52,578 downwards.
GCCCTATCTCAGAATCAGACATCTGTCAGGAACCTGCTGGCTGGGATGCAGGCCAGGCGGCATTGAACCTTCCAGCGGATAGCATCAATAAGAAAAACTAATGACTGGATTAATATGGCTCGTTATTAAAAGAACTCATCAGGCTGAAATGTTTTTTGCAGAGCGAAGGATGCACCGTATACCACGGTCCAAAGGTCGGCATTTTGGCGTTTCGGGCTTTCCCCAGTATAAAACCTCTAAGGTTGTCAGAATCACTGTATAACCTAAACTAAAGGAGATAAGGTGAGTAGTTAAATCTAAAGCCAAAATCTTCTACAATCTAGTTCCCAAACCCTTCTGACCGAAAAGAAAAAAACTCAGGACAGGAAATAGGAAATAAAAGAAGTGAGGGCTTGAAGTAGCCATCTCTTGAGAAAACTGGGGTGCAAGGCGGTAGCAATGATTAGCAGCCACAGTTTCAAGTAAAGATACACAAAGATTGTTGTCACCTGTATGGTTCTTCCTCTGCAATTAATTATTTCATCTGTTCTTCAATATCTACTTGCATTTCATGTACCTATTCAAGATGGTTGGCGGAAAGCCATGCAAGCACGTACTTTCCGTGGGGCAATTGTACTGCTTTTTTTGCACCTGAATTCTTGGTGTTAAACAGAAATTGACAGGGAATCTTTGTAAGACAAAAGCATGCATGTCCTAGAGGGTATACAGCTCTGTGAGAGACTATTTGCAGGTCTCCTGTGTACACCTTAAATCCTTGGTAAGCCACTTCATGATTTCATACTGTATGTATTGTACAATGCTTGATTGTTTGGCATTCCCTTCCTTCCCCAAGGAAGGGACGCCAAAACAAGAGCTATGATTGGTGGAGGGCCTGTGAAGGCCCAAAGCTAAGAAATGCTCGGGAGTCTTAGATAGAATCCCATGCCGGGAGGTCGATTAGAATAGGTATTAGTGCCCAATCTCTTATTGTTAGTTTTACGTGTGATTTATAGTATTTCTAACGACGTTTGTGCCTAGTAATATCCTATTTACTTGTCTGATTAAAACCATATCTGTCATTATCATATTACCCTAATAATAAAGCCACTACGCAAAAGTAATTATTAATCAATCCCCCGGTTAATGAATGAGTTTTCATTAATCATCTGATAGCTGGAGTGATTCCAGCCTATACATCACTGTTGATCCCTAGAGTGACAGGGGGCTAAAACCCCTAATTTGGAGTCAGATACGTTAATTAATCAAAAAAAAAAAAAAAAAAAAATCCGTTACTTTTGCGTATTTAAGTGCTTAAATAGTGTGATATTTGACAATTAAATAAATTATTTGAGTCAAAATAATAACAACGTGAAGAATTAAGCTTCTTATTAACCTCATTGATAATAATAAGAAAAGAAAGTCGTTGTTAGAACATTCGGATAGCAACAGAAAACCGTTGGCTATTTCGAAAATTTGAGAGTTCAAAACCAAGCCCTATTCTTTAGGCTTAATCATCAAACGCCTAAACTTGACTCAAAAACGACTCCACAAAATAGAGTCAGTAACTCAAGACTATAGAAAATGGTCTCAACCAAAAAGCTGAGTCTTCGGACTCAAACGAAAAATACTTCAAAAGGAGTTAAAGGAAAGGGGAAATCTCCTTCCCCCCAACGAGTCCAACCCTCGCATGATGAAGCAGGGCCATCTGTTTCTTCATCAGAGACTGAGTTGGAAATCACGCCACAATCTTCCCGCCAAAAAGGAAGGGCGAGGCGTCCTGATAACGACTCACCATTAAAAACATACAGTCAACTAACATCAAGTCAATTACCAACCTTTGACCCTTATGATGTTATAAATTGGTTAAGTGCTTCAATAACGATCTTCAAATTAAATCATGTCACTAATTTGGTCTCTATAATTCAATTCCCCCTCCAAAATAACGCTTATCGTCTGCTATTAGAAAATATCGAAGAAGTTTACCTTCCCGCCTTAAGAAATCGGATACGGGACGTATTCAAACAAGGCATGACACCCGATGAGTTGCCAAGCGAATACCTCCATAGAGTAAAGGGGGTACTTGGAAATAAAAGCTTCGATGTTTTGGTGGAACATAACCCTAAATTTGCCATCGATCTGTTCTTAGAGCAGATGCCCCAAAATGTCCAGATGTCAGTCTATTCCCTTGCCGAAGAAAATGACCTGCCTAGAATGGTCAAGGTGGCAGATGACCTATATAGGAACTTTGTTCGAAAAGGAAGAAATTACCAACAACAAAATTACGAACAGACTTGGAGTTCTGTAAACTCTGTGCGAAACAGAACCGACACGAGAGAAACAGACTCCGCCTACCCACCGATCAGCGCGCGCGACCAAGAGCGCAAACATGAAGCTGGTCACAGCGGTGAAAGCCAACTGTCACGCCAGATGGCAGACCTCACGAAGACTGTGAACGAGCTTGCCCGCTCACTACAGCAGTTCATTCAAAGCCAACCCGACACAGCTGAGAGAGGAAACCTGACACGCGACAAAAGTAGGTCACGACACGCAAGGTCAGATGCAAGTGGCTATAGTAAGGCATTTAATAACGCCGTGAACGAATTATGTTTCTATCATTCCCGCTATAAATGTGAAAGTAATGAGTGCCCTATGTATCCATTACTATATAATAATGGCGAAAGAAATGCCATACACAATACTTCCTCCTCGGGAAACTAGTTACGAGGCTGCGTAAATCTTTACCAAACAGCAGCCGTAAAAATCATACTCACAACAGAAAAGTGAGATTTCATAATACCATCAAAGTGATCAACGATCATCACACAAACAGTGATAAATGTAATGAAATAAACTTAGAAAATTTGAGTGCTGGTGAATCAAATAACAGTTATATCAATCATAATAACTCTATTAATATTAATAAAAATAGTGGCAAAATTACTACCACTACTATATCACTACTACTACTATATATATATATATATGTATATAATAATAATAATAATAATAATAATAATAATAATAATAATAATAATAATAATAATAATAATAATAATAATAATATTAATAATAACATGAACAATAATGACATTGAAAATGAACAAAATATAAACAACTACCAGCACTAACCAAGTGGAAAATATTAATCCCATTATAAAGAACAATGAAATTGAGAAAATATTGAATTAATAAATAAAATTTTATCAAAGAACCCTCATTGAGTCTAAAAATGTGTGGGAATGCATAAGTCCTTCTTGCACAAAAGAAATTTAAGAATTCAAAAATGAAATATGGTAGTAGTCCGAGAAACAAAAATATATCAATGTATAAAGATATTATATTAAATAGTACCGATGTCAACACAGGTCTTGAAACCGATGTTTCAAATTATATGGGTAATGTACAAAATAATAATTTTATCACTCTTGTTAACCCAGCGCATGTGGGGTATGTCTTTTTCAAATCAAATTTATTAAATGGGAGGGGTGTTACGGACAATGCAAGGGAGAGTGAGAGCAATGAAGCAAATATTCTGTCAGACCCGACTGATTTAAGTGTTGTTAACGATCGCTGCTTAAGCAGTGAGAATGTTGCAGCCGATGTCGAGGTAGGCGGAAAGGTTTGCAAGATTGACGACTTGACCTTGTATATAGTCTATGACACACTAAATAAGGTCGATTACCTGGTCGACTGTGGCTCAGTTAAAAACATCCTGGCGAGCAGTGCTCCTGACAATCACAAAGCACCCCTAGGATACATGCTGGCCGCCAATAACTCAAAAATTGCTATATATGATATTAAAAATATTGAAATTGACTTGGGGTTGGGACGTAAATATATTGAAACATTTTATTTGGCTAATATTCAGACAAACATTTTAGGTCTATCCTTTTTAAAGAATTTCGAGATGGGCATTGATTTTAAACGTGATTTATTAATAGACTCAGTCACAAATAATACTTTAAAATTGAGTAGGAATATGAATTTTAATATTAAGAATGTGCCTGCCTCTTCTTCCTCAAATCTCTCTCTCTCTCCTCCTCCCTCTGTGCATGTTCCTCATAGTTCTATAAATTTTAATGAAATATTAATGAAATATAAAGAGTTATTTGTAAACCCCTATCTACCCGAAAACCACCACATAAAATTGAGACAAATGAAACGGTGGGATGAAATTTTTGAAAAATATAAAAATAAAAATAAGAGAATGAGCACAGCCTTAATAGGTGAGGACGGTCAGGAAACTTCTGATGAAAAGGCAGCTTTCATCCCAGAAAAAGTATTAATAGAGCTCGCAAATACATATCCTTACAAAGTGAACATAAAAGGATCCCCCATCTCACTCAGACCCAGGAGGGTGCCTCACAAGCTCTATGCTCAAACTAAAGCAGAACTTGACAATCTTGTAGCCACAGGAGTCCTACGCCGTAGCAATTCACCATGGTCTTTTCCAATGAGTGTTCTAGAGAAAAGTGGAAATAGAGTGAGAATAATTTCCGATTTTAGAGAACTGAACAAAAGAGCGAAATAGAAACCTATGGTCTTCCGCACCTACAGGATGCCATGTCCAACCTGAAGGGGAGTAGGCTATATAGTCGTTTGGATTTAACCCAGGCCTTCTACGGGGTGCCATTGGACCCCGACTCACAAAAGTACTTTACCATCACTTCAAACGTCGGTTCTTTCACCTACAGGAGCCTCCCGATGGGGTACGTCTCCTCCCCGTTCATATTTCAAGCTTACATTGATACGGTCATACAAGGCATCGCAAACACCCAGGCTTACATGGATGACATATTGATTCACACAAAGACCGAAGATGAGCACAAAATTCTCCTTGAAAAGGTGCTGAGAAGATTACAATACCTACACATCAGTATAAATCCTTCCAAGTGTCAAATTGCAGAAAAAGAGATTGATTATCTCGGATATACCATAAATGAAAGCGGTATAAGGCCAAATCATAAAAAAATTGGGGACATAATAGACACCCCCAAGCCCAGAACTAAAAAAGAATTAAGAAGTTTCCTTGGAAAAGTTGGGTTTTACCGTAGCAGCACCCCGCTCTTCGCAGAAATAACAGCGCCCCTCAATATGTTCCTAAAAGGGAAGCCCTACGGGAATCGTCGCATTAGCTGGAACTCCCTGGCCGACAAAGCCTTCGAAGATGCCAAAAAGGCTGTTAAAAATGCCTCTGTGCTTGCCTACCCAAGCACCTCAACCCCTTTCAAAATTATCATCCACACGACAGAGGTCTCTACAGGAGCTGTCATCTTATCCACTACTGCAGAAGGGGATAAGCCTATCGCCTTCTACAGCTCAGTCCTATCTCCCACTGAAAGAAATTATGACCACGCAAATCGACTACTGGTCTGTCTGACGAAAGTCTTCAGAAAATACGGATATATGCTTGCAAATAAGAACATTAAAATAGCAACCCAATCCAGAGAACTCATAATGAAATATAAAAGAATAAATGATGATAAAAATTATAATGTACGAGAAATTAGAAGATAAAATTAATAATGATGATCAAAATGATGAAGAAATTGAAGCTACTGACGAAGAAGCTGAGCTAAAAACCACGCCTCCTTGTACGAACGCTGTGATTGGCTCTACCACCCGCGAACTGACCAATCAGAGCGAGGCCGAAAATATACTCCACGTGGACTCACCATTGGGCCATTTAAACCCATATCCTATTGAAGAACCCTCGCCTACCTTGAAAAAAAGGTACTATCAGGCAATAAAAGAAAATACCGCACGCGCCACGGTCGAAATTCCAAGAAAGGAAAACAACAAAGAGACTTTAAATGACCACAACGTCAATAAAGAACATTCCACGCATGTTTCTCATGAGAAAAAGGGAGATTTAAATCCCAAAGGGTTAGCAGTAGACAGAAGGATAGAAATAGAAAGAAAAGAATTAAATAAATTAAATGATAAAGTACCCATAAGAAAAATAGATGAAATAAATGATATTTTAATAGAGAATAATAGAATAAATTTGATTCAAAATTGCAATGAGGTTCACATGGAGCTGATAAAGCGTTTTAGGAAGGAAATCAATTATTTTGAGATCAGCGAAGACCAGTTAAAGGATGAATATATCAATTCACTACTTACAAATAAAGAGAAAAGTTCTTTAATCATCAAAAGACAACAGTTCTGGTTCAAGAAAACCGAGCTCTCTCTCTACGTTGATGTTTCTCTAAATTATGCTCGAGTTTTTCTCCCCGACCGCCGAGTGGACGACATTATTCGTATGACTCACCTCCAAGGTCACCTGGGTATTACTCGATGCCTCACTGCCCTGAAGGCCGATTTTGTGTTCAAGAACATGCATAAGAGAGTCAAGGAGCTGGTTCGTTCCTGTCCCCAATGTCAAATAGCTAAGGTAGGACGTGGAATAAACCCTATTTACGGAAAGTACAAGGAGGTGTCCTACAAGTTTCAAGCCATTCATGCGGACATCTTGAAATTACCTGTCTGCAGAGGATATAAGTATCTATTAACTCTCATCGACCGGTACTCTCATTATGTGTGGGCCTTCCCCTTGAAAGACATTACAAAAGAGACGGTAGTTAAAACTTTGATTAACCAGCTAATCCCGCACTGTGGAATCCCCAGCAACCTCATCACAGATAAAGGTGGAAATTTTACGTCACACTTGTTTGAAAGTGTGTGTAAACTGTTAGGAATACTTCACACAACGACCGCAAGTTACGCGCCTTTTGCAAACAGCAAGATAGAAGTAACCAATAAGATGATTATTAATAGTCTTAGAACCATGCTAGCTGAACCGAGTATGGAGAGCCAAGAGTGGTTAGACGTTTTACCCTTTGTCTTGTTCGCCCTCAGGCTCGCCCCTATCTCAGAATCGGGCATCTGTCCGAGTAAACTATTATATGGCCAGGATATAAACATTCCTGACGGCTTATTGAACACTTCTGTCCCAGACGGACCAAAATCCTACGACACCTATATTGAAAAACTAGCTGGATTAATGGCAAAACCGTTAGCCCAAAGAACTAATCTACGAAATAGGAATGTGTTTTTACCTAAGAATTTGAAGGATGCAAAATATCTACTGGTAAAGAGTCAACAGTACAACGTTGGGAAGCTCTCCCCAAAATATCACGGCCCTTATAAGGTCGTCAAGATAACTAACAGCAACGCTCATATTATAAAGGGAGATAAGGTGGGAGAAATGTTAAAATCTTCTACAATCTAGTTCCCGACCCTTCTGACCGAAAGAAAAAACTCGGAATAAAAAAGGGAAATAAATTAAAGAAATTAGGAAGCAGAAGTAATATCTCAGAAAAGCCAAGAGTCAGGGCAATTGCTGGCAGACACTTATTACGGGCCATTCAGAAGATGGATGTAGAAAATACCTGTAAAGACACAACCGCACGCCTCACGTGTGTTTGTGAGGCAGTTATTTTCCTTGCACTACCAAGGTCACCAAATTCTAAGCTGAAAATATGACAGGGAATCTTTGTGAGACAAAAGCATGCATGTCCTAGAGGGTATACAGCTCTGTAAGAGACTATTTGCAGGTCTCCTGTGTACACCTTAAATCCTTGGTAAGCCACTTCATGATTTCATACTGTATGTATTGTACAATGCTTGATTGTTTGGCATTCCCTTCCTTCCCCAAGGAAGGGACGCCAAAACAAGAGCTATGATTGGTGGAGGGCCTGTGAAGGCTCGAGAGTCTTAGATAGGATCCCATGCCGGGAGGTCGATTAGAATAGGTATTAGTGCCCAATCTCTTATTGTTAGTTTACGAGTGATTTATAGTATTTCTAACGTCGTGTTGTGCCTAATAATATCCTATTTACTTGTCTGATTAAAACCATATCTGTCATTATCATATCACCATAATAATAAAGCCACTACGCAAAAGTAATTATTAATCAATCCCCGGTTAATGAATGAGTTTTCATTAATCATCTGATAGCTGGAGTGATTCCAGCCTATACATCACTGTTGATCCCTAGAGTGACAGAAAACCCCTAATTTGGAGTCAGATACGTTAATTAATCTAAAAAAAAAAAAAATCCCTTACTTTTGCGTATTTAAGTGCTTAAATAGTGTTATATTTGACAATTAAATAAATTATTTGAGTCAAAATAATAACAACGTGAAGAATTAAGCTTCTTATTAACCTCATTGATAATAATAAGAAGAAAAAGTCGTTGTTAGAACATTCGGATAGCAACAGAAAAACCGTTTGCTATTTCGAAAATTTGAGAGTTCAAAACCAAGCCCTATTCTTTAGGCTTAATCATCAAACGCCTAAACTTGACTCAAAAACGACTCCACAAAATAGAGTCAGTAACTCAAGACTATAGAAAATGGTCTCAACCAAAAAGCTGAGTCTTCGGACTCAAACGAAAAATACTTCAAAAGGAGTTAAAGGAAAGGGGAAATCTCCCATCTGTTTCTTCATCAGAGGCTGAGTTGGAAATCACGCCACAATCTTCGCGCCAAAAAGGAAGGGCGAGGCGTCCTGATAGCAATTCACCATAAAAAACATACAGTCAGCTAACATCAAGTCAATTACCAACCTTTGACCCTTATGATGTTATAAATTGGTTAAGTGCCACAACAACGATCTTCAAATTAAATCATGTAGAAGATACTCACGAACGTGTTCGTTTGTTGGCACCAATCTTGCCCACTAATTTGGTCTCTAAAATTCAATTCCCCCTCCAAAATAACGCTTATCGTCTGCTATTAGAAAATATCGAGGAAGTTTACCTATATCTCCATAGAGTAAAAGGGGTGCCAAATAAGAGCTTCGATGTTTGGTGGAACGCAACCTAAATTTGCCATCGATCTGTTCTTAGAGCAACCCCAAAATGTCCAGATGTCAGTCTATTCCCTGGCTGAAGAAAATGACCTGCATAGAATGGTCAAGGCGGATGACCTTTATAGGAACCTTGTTCGAAAAGGAAGAAATTACCAACAACAAAATTACGAACAGACTTGGAGTTCTGTAAACTCTGTGCGAAACAGAACCGACACGAGAGAAACAGGCCTACCCACCGCTCAGCGCGCGCGACCAAGAGCGCAAACATGAAGCTGGTCACAGCGGTGAAAGCCAGCTGTCCCGCCAGATGGCCGAGCTCACGAAGACTGTGAACGAGCTCGCCCGCTCACTTCAACAGTTAATTCAAAGCCAACCCGACCCAGCTGAGAGAGAAAATAGGACACGCGACAAAAGTAGGTCACGCTCAAGGTCATATGCAAGTGGCTATAGTAAGGCATTTAATAACGCCGTGAACGAATTATGTTTCTATCATGCTCGCTATCTCTTCAAAGCCTATAAATGTGAGAGTAATGAGTGCCCTATGTATCCATTACTATATAATAATGGCGAAAGAAATGCCATACACAATACTTCCTCCTCGGGAAACTAGTTACGAGGCTGCGTAAATCTTTACCAAACAGCAGCCGTAAAAATCATACTCACAACAGAAAAGTGAGATTTCATAATACCATCAAAGTGATCAACGATCATCACACAAACAGTGATAAATGTAATGAAATAAACTTAGAAAATTTGAGTGCTGGTGAATCAAATAACAGTTATATCAATCATAATAACTCTATTAATATTAATAAAAATAGTGGCAAAAATACTACTGCCATCACTACTACTACTACTACCATTAATAATAATAATAATAATAATAATAATAATAATAATAATAATAATAATAATAATAATAATAATAATAATAATAATAATAATAATAATATTAATAATAACATGAACAATAATGACATTGAAAATGAACAAAATATAGAAACAATTACCAGCCAAGTGGAAAATATTAATCCAATTATAAAGAACAATGAAATTGAAAATATTGAATTAATAAATAAGAACTTTATCAAAGGACAATCATTAAATCCAAAAAATATGAATGCATGATCCTTCTTGCTTAAATAAATTTAAATATTCAAAAATGAACGATGGTAGTAGTCCACAAAACAAAAATATATCAATGTATAAAGATATTATATTAAATAGTACCGATGTCAACACAGGTCTTCAAACCGATGTTTCAAATTATATGGGTAATGTACATAATAATAATTTTACCACTCTTGTTAACCCAGCGCATGTGGGGTTTGTCTTTTTTAAATCAAATTTATTAAATGGGAGGGGTGTTACAGACGATACAAGGGAAAGTGAGAGCGATGAAGCAAATATTCTGTCAGACCCGACTGATTTAAGTGCTGTTGACGATCGCTGCTTACGCGGTGAGAATGTTGCAGCCGATGTCGAGGTAGGCAGAAAAGTTTGCAAGATTGACGACTTGACCTTGTATATAGTCTATGACACACTAAATAAGGTCGATTACCTGGTCGACTGTGGCTCGGTGAAAAGTATCCTGGCGAGCAGTGCTCCTGACCATCACAAAGCACCCCTAGGATACATGCTGGCCTCAAACGACTCAAAAAATCGCCATTTATGATATTAAAAATATTGAAATTGACTTGGGGTTGGGTCGTAGATATATTGAAACATTTGGCTAATATTCACTGGTACCATTTTCGTCTGTAACTTTATAGATTTTAAGATATATATTGCATTCAAAACTGGACTTATTAGTGTGATTTAAAAAAAAAAATACTTTAAAATTGAGGTAGGAATATGAATTTTAATATTAAGAATGTGCCTGCCTCTTCTTCCTCAATCTCTCCCTCTCTCTCCTCTCTCTCTGTGCATGTTCCTCATGGATTCTATAACTTTTAAAGAAATATTAATGAAATATAAAGTTATTTGTAAACCCCTATCTACCCGAAAACCACCACCTTAAACTGAGACAAATGAAACGGTGGGATGAAATTTTTGAAAAATAAAATAAAAATAAGAGAATATGACACAGCCTTAATGACGGGATGGTGAAACTTCTGATGAAAAGGCGGCACCACAAAAAGTATTAATAGAGCTCATAAATACATATCCTTACAAGTGAACATAAAGGACCCCCGATCTCACTCAGACCCAGGAGGGTGCCTCACAAGCTCTATGCTCAAACTAAAGCAGAACTTGACAATCTGGTAGCCACAGGAGTCCTACGCCGTAGCAATTCACCATGGTCTTTTCCCATGAGTGTCCTAGAGAAGAGTGGAAATAGAGTGAGAATAATTTCCGATTTTAGAGAACTGAACAAAAGAGCTGAAATAGAAACCTATGGTCTCCAGCTTTTCAGATGCCTTGTCCTTTAAAGGGCAGAATGCACACTCCGTTTGGGTTGTGGCATTAGGGTTTGGTATTTACCATCACTTCAAACGTCGGTTCTTTCACCTACAGGAGCCTCCCGATGGGGTACGTCTCCTCCCCGTTCATATTTCAAGCTTACATTGATACGGTCATACAAGGCATCGCAAACACCCATGCTTACATGGATGACATATTGATTCACACACAGACCGAAGATGAGCACAAAATTCTCCTTGAAAAGGTGCTAAGAAGATTACAATACCTACACATCAGTATAAATCCTTCCAAGTGTCAAATTGCAGAAAAAGAGATTGATTATCTCGGATATACCATAAATGAAAACGGTATAAGACCAAATCATGAAAAAATTGGGGACATAATAGACACCCCCAAGCCCAGAACTATAAAAGAACTAAGAAGTTTCCTTGGAAAAGTTGGGTTTTACCGTAGCAGCACCCCGCTCTTCGCAGAAATAACAGCGCCCCTCAATATGTTCTTAAAAGGCAAGCCCTACGGGAATCGTCGCATTAGCTGGAACTCCCTGGCCGACAAAGCCTTCGAAGATGCCAAAAAGGCTGTTAAAAATGCCGCTGTGCTTGCCTACCCAAGCACCTCAACCCCTTTCAAAATTATCATCCACACGACAGATGTATCTACAGGAGCTGTCATCTTATCCACTACTGCAGAAGGGGATAAGCCTATCGCCTTCTACAGCTCAGTCCTATCTCCCACTGAAAGAAATTATGACCACGCAAATCGACTACTGGTCTGTCTGACGAAAGTCTTCAGAAAATACGGATATATGCTTGCAAATAAGAACATTAAAATAGCCACCCAATCCAGGGACCTCATAATGAAATATAAGAGGTCAAATGATGATAAAAACTACAACGTACGAGAAATTAGGAGCTTAAATTTACTCAGCTCTTACCAAGTTTCGTGGGAATTGATCACAAAAAAGACAAATCCACTTTCTACCTCCTAATAAATAAAATTAATAATAATGATCAAGATAATGAAATAATGAAAAATGATGACGAGGAGGCGGAGCTTCCCGTCGCCTCCATCCGTACGAGCGCTGTGATTGGTTCTCCCACCAGCCAGCTGACCAATCAGAGCGAGGCACAAAATACACTCCACGTGGACCCGCTACCAGGCCCTTTAAACGCATATTTCTATGAAGAACCCTCGCCTACCTTGAAAAAAAGGTACTATCAGGCCATAAAAGAAAATACCGCACGCGCCACGGTCGAAATTCCAAGAAAGGAAAACAATGTAGAGACTTTAAATGACCACAACGTCAATAAAGAACATTCCACGCATGTTTCTCATGAGAAAAAGGGAGATTTAAATCCCAAAGGGTTAGAAATAGATGAAAGGATAGAAATAGAAAGAAAGGAATTAAATAAATTAAATGATAAAGTACCCATAAGAAAAATAGATGAAATAAATGATATTTTAATAGAGAATAATAGAATAAATTTGATTCAAAATTGCAATGAGGTTCACATGGAGCTGATAAAGCGTTTCAAGAAAGAAATTAATTATATTGAAATCAGCGAAGACCAATTAAAAGATGAATATATCAATTCTTTACTTACAAATAAAGAAAAAAGTTCTTTAATCATTAAAAGACAACAGTTCTGGTTCAAGAAAACACCGAGCTCTCTCTCTACGTTGATGTTTCTCTAAATTATGCTCGAGTTATTCTCCCCGACCGCCGAGTGGACGACATTATTCGTATGACTCACCTCCAAGGTCACCTGGGCATTACTCGATGCCTCACTGCCCTGAAGGCCGATTTTGTGTTCAAGAACATGCACAAGAGGGTCAAGGAACTGGTTCGTGCCTGTCCACAATGTCAGATAGCTAAGGTAAGGCGCGGGATAAACCCTATATACGGAAAGTACAAGGAGGTGTCCTACAAGTTTCAAGCTCTCAATGCGGACATTTTGAAATTGCCTGTCTGCAGAGGATATAAGTATCTCTTAACTCTCATCGACCGGTACTCTCATTATGTGTGGGCCTTTCCCTTGAAAGACATTACAAAAGAGACGGTAGTTAAAACTTTGATTAACCAGCTAATTCCGCACTGTGGAATCCCCAGCAACCTCATCACAGATAAAGGTGGAAATTTTACGTCACACTTGTTTGAAAGTGTGTGTAAACTGTTAGGAATACTTCACACAACGACCGCAAGTTACGCGCCTTTTGCAAACAGCAAGATAGAAGTAACCAATAAGATGATTATTAATAGTCTTAGAACCATGCTAGCTGAACCGAGTATGGAGAGCCAAGAGTGGTTAGACGTTCTCCCCTTTGTCTTGTTCGCCCTCAGGCTCGCCCCTATCTCAGAATCGGGCATCTGTCCGAGTAAACTATTATATGGCCAGGATATAAACATTCCTGACGGCTTATTGAACACTTCTGTCCCAGACGGACCAAAATCATACGACACCTATATTGAAAAACTGGCTGGATTAATGGCAAAACCGTTAGCCCAAAGAACTAATCTACGAAATAGAAATGTGTTTTTACCAAAGAATTTGAAGGATGCCCGGTATCTACTGGTCAAGAGTCAACAGTACAACGTTGGGAAGCTCTCCCCAAAATATCACGGCCCCTATAAGGTTGTCAAGATAACCAACAGCAACGCTCACATTATAAAGGGAGATAAGGTGGTAGTTGAAAATCTAAGAAATGTAAAAATCTTCTACAATCTAGTTCCCGACCCTTCTGACCGAAAGAAAAACTCGGAATAAATGAAATAGAGGAAAGAAGTGGGGAACAGAAGTAAATATCTCTTGAGAAAAATAAGAGTCAAAGACGATGCTGTGGTGCTTAATACGAGTACAAAATCGTTTGTAAAAGGTGTTAAATGTCCATATTGTAGTTCTTTCTTCTTACCCGAGTAGTATTTCATCTGTTCTTCCTTCTCCTTTACTTTGCATTTCATGTACCATTCAGAAGATGGATGTGGAAAATACCTGTAAAGACACAACCGCACGCCTCACGTGTGTTTGTGAGGCAGTTATTTTCCTTGCACTACCAAGGTCACCAAATTCTAAGCTGAAAATACGACAGGGAATCTTTGTAAGACAAAAGCATGCATGTCCTAGAGGGTATACAGCTCTGTGAGAGACTATTTGCAGGTCTCCTGTGTACACCTTAAATCTGTATGTATTGTATAACGCTTGATTGTTTGGCATTCCCTTCCTTCCCCGAGGAAGGGACGCCAAAACAAAGAGCTATGATTGGTGGAGGGCCTGAGAAGGCCTGAAGCTAAGAAATGCTCAGGAGTCTTAGATAGAATCACATGCCGGGAGGTCGATTAGAATAGGTATTAGTGCCCAATCTCTTATTGTTAGTTTTACGTGTGATTTATAGTATTTCTAACGACGTGTTGTGCCTAGTAATATCCTATTTACTTGTCTGATTAAAACCATATCTGTCATTATCATATCACCATAATAATAAAGCCACTACGCAGAAGTACCTATTAATCAATCCCCCGGTTAATGAATGAGTTTTCATTAATCTTCTGATAGATACTGCCTATATATATATATATATATATATATATATATATATATATATATATATATATATATATATATATATATATATATATATATATATATATATATATATATATATATATATATATATATAAATATGGAAAGGTAGTTCGAAGGGATTGGGTAGGGCAGCAACTGTAAGGGCCCTAAGAGAGGGATAAAGAGAACTGTAGGAACTATAAGAGTTAATTTATTGTGTTGTAGGGAGAAGATATATGCTGCAGGATTTTTTAGTTGAAAAGAGTACGTCAGTGACTGAGGAACTAATAGGTGAAGAACAAGGTGCAAGTGGTAGTGGATATGTGGATCAAATTTTACATTGAAACAAATAGATTGAGGAAAAATATAGGGAGAAGAAGAAATAAACTTCTTATAGGTTTCATTACGGGCCAACAGGTATGACAGGATTAATAAGGGAAGCTCTGTGGCAGGTGTTAGTGATATATGGTGTTGGTGGTAGGCTTCACAAATGGAGTCAAAAGTATATATGACGATAGTGAAGTGTGTACAAGAATAAATGACGATAGTGATTGGTTTAAAATTAAATAGCGGAATGAGGCAAGGATGTGTTATATCTCTTTGGTTATTCTATATGGATGGGATTATGAAAGAAATAGAGGTAGGAGTGGGCATGGGAAGGTGCTAGAATGATGGAAATGGAAAAGAGTGGGAGGGTGCCCTACCTATTGCGGATGATATGGTTTGTGTGGCGAATCTGAAGAGTTTGAGAGAGTTGGTAGAGGGATTTGGCAGATGGTAGGGTGTGTAAAAGGAAAGGTTTGAAAATAAATGTATATAAAAGTAAGGTTATGGTAGTGAGTGTGAGGGAGAAGTGCATGGTGCGAAGTCATATGAGATGGTGAGCCTTCGGAACAGAGGGTGTGGGGTTAAATATTTAGGATATATATCGGATGAAAGACGAACGGATGATGCAGAATGTAGTAGGAAAGTTGTGAATGGTAGGAACGTGGCTGGTGGAATTAAATCCTTGATGGATACAAAGGGACTAAGTCTTGAGTGCGCCATGGTTCTGCATGAGAGTATGTTGCTACAATGTTGTGCATAGTTGAAAATATGGTTTAGAATGAGAACGATCTAAAAGGTACAATGTTAAGGGGCATGTTGGGTGTGTGAGAGAAAATTGATAAAATGAGGAATGAACGCATTAGAGAGTTGTGTGTTGTGAAGAAAGGCGTAAATGAGAGAATAAACGAGAGCACATTTAGATGGTTTGGTCATATGGAAAGGATGGACGATAGTCGGATGGTTAGGCGGGTGTATAATGGTGAATGTGCTGGGAATCGACCGGCTGGGAGACCGGAAAAAAATGTATTGAGTCAATAAAGGAATACCTGAAAGAGATAATGTGATTTTGACAGAGGCGAGAAAATGATGCATAATAGGAATGAGTGGCGGTGTTTTGTGAGGGGTTACTGTTGTGGGCCTGGCCCAAGGGATGAACCCATTGACAGAATACCGCAGTGAGGGTCCGTCACAGTTCGTGACCTAGGGTGGATTTTCTAACTGTGACGAGTTCTCATTTAAGGGGTATAAAAGGGACGGTAAGGGGGGGGGATTTTCTTTTCGACTTGCATCATACTCTTCTACTACTTTCTCTGTGTGTATGCTACGCACCTCACCGCGATCCTGTTAAAAGGAGGTAGATTATATATATATATATATATATATATATATATATATATATATATATATATATATATATATATATATCTCTCTCCTCTCTCTGTATATATATAAAAGGATGTATAATATATATATATATATATATATATATATATAGAGAGAGAGAGAGAGAGAGAGAGAGAGACTTTCTAGTCTTTGTAACTAAGTTCAAAGCTTGTGAAAATAAGTTTCCTTTTTATTATTAAACTGTGCTTTGAATTTCGACTTTCTTATCTCATATTAAATTTATTGCTTCATTTATTTACAAGATAAAAAGGGTTGATAAATTGCCTTGAGATTATTTGTTGTAAAGAGATTACAACCGCAAAAGAGATTAAACATATGTTAAGAGCCATTACTGTAATTTTAAATATTGCTATTTAATTTAAAAGTGTTTTTAAATAGATTTTTTAATAATGTTCTGTAGTTTAAAATCGATTTTAAAAAAAGTTGTGTGAAATGTGTGTGTTCTCTCTCTCTCTCTCTCTCTCTCTCTCTCTCTCTCTCTCCTCTCTCTCTCTCTCTCTATTTTTGTTTTTATTTCTGTATGTATATCTGTCAGACTGCCTGTCTGTATTGTATCTCTGTCTGTGTAACTATCGGTATGACTGTTTGTCTCTCTCCCTGTATCTGTCTCTAAGGGCCTCTACCTCTGTTTGCTGTCTGACCGCTTCTCTTTTCATGTATCTGTCACTGTCTGTCTGGTTGTCTGTCTGTCTCTGCTGCAGTCTCTCTTTCTGTCTCTGTCTTTGTCTGTCCCGCTCTGCCGTCTGTCTGTCAATCTGTCTGACATTCTCTGTGTGTCTATTCTCTGTTTATCTGTCTGTCCATAAGCCTATTCTCTGTCTATCTGTCTGTCTGGCTGTCTCAGTCTGTGTTTGTCTGTCCGTCTTTCTCTCTTTGTCTGTCTGCCTGACTGTCAATGTCTCTCTCTTCTCTCTCTCTCTCTCTTTCTGTCTATCTATGATATTTACTTTGAAAGGTAAGAAAGATTTCATCAGCAATTTTTCTGCTGACTATTTTTTTTGAAACGGAAGTTAATTGAAAAATAAATTAAATTTTAAAAATTGCAAAAACCGGAGTTTGCTCTATGTATGTATGTATGTATGTATGTATGTATGTATGTATGTATGTATGTATATGTATGTATGTTATGTATGTATGTATGTATGTTATGCGAGAGAAAGGAGAGGGATAGATGAAAATGTTTTATCCAGGAAATTAATCATGAAATATTCCAGAGAAAGGTTACTCCATGTAGGAGGCATTTTCCAGGCATTTTAATAAGGAATAGGTACTTAGAAAATATTCACTCAAAACAGAACTAAACCGCACCGACTGGAACAAATAGAACCAACAGAACAATGAACAGGTAGAAGATAGCTTTAGATGAAGAAGGACTGCATTTGGGGTTTACCAATTAGAAATTAATCTAAAACCTTTTCTCTCATGAGTTCAGGTTCGAATTCATAAAAGACAAAAATATAAAACGGACAAATTTACCCTATACATAGTACACCTAGTATAGGGTATAGGTATATCTTGTATGATTGTATTACCCTAGTATAGGAGTGAAATTTTGAAATACGTTCCAAAAAAAAAATGATCAGGAAGAATATGGAGGAGAGGTGTGGAGTTATGAAAGCTCTGGTATGTAACATGTTACCTTCCGTTATAATAATAAACTTATTAAAGGATTTAGTCTGGTTAGGGGATGTGTACTTTTTAGCCATAGTTTATACTTTTGGCAGTAGTAGTTGGCGTATATATTATATTGGCTTTTGTTTAGGATATTGTGACAAGCTTAGGGTGCGGTGTAAGTTGTGCAAGTTACACTAGAGCGTAATTTGATAAATATTTAGTAGTTTGACACAACAGTGTGATGACTCATGGCGGCTTCTTACTGGCTTTCGCCTATCTTCCCATGTTGGGATCATCTCCAAGATGATCAGGGATACGAGTAGGAAAAAACTTCGTCATCTTCTAGAGTTAAGGTTAAGTTAGGTTAGGTTAGGTTAGGTTAAGGTTAGGTTAGGTTGGGTTAGGTTAGGTTAGGTTAGGTTAGGTTAGGTTAGGTTAGGTTAGGTTAGGTTAGGTTAGGTTAGGTTAGGTTAGGTTAGGTTAGGTTAGGTTAGGTTAGGTTAGGTTGGGTTAGGTTAGCATAGGTTAGGTTAGGTTAATATACTGAGAAATGGCGGTGGTGATTATGAAATTAAAAATGATGACTATCGAGAAATAGAAACGAAAAAAAATCTTTTAGAGTTTGGATGGTTGACCGGAAACTCCCCAACTTTTCCGCACGGCACGCACCAGGAGGTCATTTCAATGTACCTCACCACCGGCATGAGACGCACCTACTGATGCGTCGGCCAACCCTGACACCGTTTGGATAGTCGAAGGAATTTAGGGTAGTCAGTGAGAATTAGTCATTGAACTGATAGGAAAAATGAATTTGATCTTGGCTTGGGAAGTCAGGATGAAAGCTCGAGAAAGACTTCAACTAAAAATTCGAGACGAAACAACATTGTTCTTTACTTATGCAAAATATTCACGCTCAACATGAAAATAAAGCTTAGAGACGAGTAAAAAAGGGTTTATTATCAGGCGCTCAGACTGTCTCTCTCTCTCTCTCTCTCTCTCTCTCTCTCTCTCTCTCTCTCTCTCTCTCTCTCTCTCTCTCTCTCTCTCGTTGAAATGCTTGGTAGAAAATTAGGCTCTGTGATGGTCTTCAAAGTCAGGTACCCCGCGTGCCAGGGAGTACCTGGAGTGATACCCAGGTACGGCAAAGCTGATCTCATGATCACTTACAAGCGTATGATCGTATATATATATATATATATATATATATATATATATATATATATACTATATATATATATATATATATGCTACTCATATACTCTTCTCTTTCTTCTCTCTATATATATATATATATATATATATATGACCTGTTATGTTTACGACTCCGTCAGTTTTTGATTTTTTTTTTTTATATTTTCTAGTTTTAAATAAAAAATTAACGGACATGATTCACAAATATATAGGACCAGTTACGTTTGACGACCGTCAGTTGCAATTTTTTTTTTTTTTTTTTTTTAACTAAAGGAATGCCATAGGGTAAACACGAGATGGCAGTCAGGGTCTCTCGGCCTTCCGGGGGAACGACGGGGTAGGATTATTTCCCCCCCCCCCTCCGGGAATCTCCGTTCCCAACTCGCATTTGGGTGTCGCAGGCTCCTCCCGCCCTCCCACAGGGGTATGGAAAACGTCCCCTCTGTCCCCGTCGGCTCGGGCCCCTAATGTTTTTTATTTTTTATTTTATTTCTTTTTTACATTTTGTAATAAGCTTTACACGCTGATTCCAAATATGTAATTGTTTTGTAAGTGTCGTACTTTTCGAGATATTTCATTTATTTATTTATTTTTATTTTTGCTTTTTTTACATTTTTGTAATAAACTTTATACACTTGATTTCAAATATGTAATTGGTTTTCTGTAAGTCTCATACTTTTGAGATATTTCATTTTTTAAATTTATTGATATAAATGTGATTTTTGAAATAATTATTTAAAATATTTCGAACTTTTTGAATCATGTCCATCACCACGGAAATTCATTATTTAGTAT
This sequence comes from Trachelipus rathkii, assembly GCA_015478945.1. Taxonomy (NCBI): domain Eukaryota; kingdom Metazoa; phylum Arthropoda; class Malacostraca; order Isopoda; family Trachelipodidae; genus Trachelipus; species Trachelipus rathkii. Next base: position 32,466 of record JABUQX010071684.1, on the reverse strand, counting down.
CATATACTAGCTATATGTAAAAAAAAACAAAAAAATCAAACGACGGAGTCTTAAAACATAACAGAGGCCTATATATATATATATATATATATATATATATATATACTATATATATATATATATATATATATATATATATATATATATATATATACTATATATATATATATATATATATATATATATATATATATATATATATATATATAGGGGTTCGTGATCAAAAAAGTTTGGAGATCGCTGCTCTAGAAGAACAAGATGGAAATTAGGATAGAAAACGCGATTTCTGCAGATATATTAAAGTAATAAAGAAGGTCGTGTACTAGATCAAGTCAAGCCAGAGCAGAATTATTGGCGAAAACACCATCATCAAGGGTAGGCATCTCCCAAGAGATGATGGAGAAGAAGTGGATGAGGGAGTTTCGCCTTTGGAAGCTGCTCCTCTTTCTTCTTCGAGACTACATTTGTGGAGGTCATTTTAGAGTTGTTAAAAATGTGTGTAATTATATATCTAAAATGTGTGTGTGTGTGTGTGTGTGTGTGTGTGTGTGTGTGTGTGTGTGTGTGTGTGTGTGTGTGTGTGTGTGTGTGTGTGTGTGTGTGTAGGTGTGTGTGCATAAAAATATGAAGAAAGGACTGAAACCGAATGTTAATTGAATTTTATATGTTTTGCCTAGACCAACAATTGAACACAGTGCAATGGATGTTCCGGTGGTTCACCCTATAATTTCATAGGTCCAATGCGGGGTAATTTTAACTTTTCCTTCGGACGACCCTACTCCCCTTCCCTATTATATATATATATCTTATATATATATATATATACCTATATATATATATATATATATATAAATATATATATATATATATATATTATATATATATATATATATATATATATATATATATATATATATATATATATATATATATAAGAGGTGGGCATTTCAAAAAAGTAGTTCAGTTATCGTTACTCGGTTACTCGGAAAAAGTAGTTGCGTTATCGTTATTCCGTTTCTTTGAAGGAAAAGAAACGTAGTGCCGTTACTCCGTTACTTTTAACTTTTCAATATGACATTAATGGTATCTTAGGCAATTTATTGGTTTGTGTATACTAATTTTCAACATTATTATTATTATTAAAACATACCTATGTAAGACCCTAGCACTCAAGACTTAGTCCTTGCATCCACCAACGATATAATTGCACCACCACCTTCCTGCCATTCACAACTTTTCCTACTACACTCTGCATCATCCGTTCCTTTTCACTAAATATTTAAGCCACTTGTTTCAGCTGCTCACCATTTAACATAACTTCCCGAGGACTCTCCTCACTCACAACCATAACCTTACTCTTATCTGCGTTTACCTTCAGCTCTCCTTTTACACACCCTGCCAAATCTCTCTACCAATCCTCTCAAACTCTCTTCCAGATTCGCCACACAAAACCAAATCATCCATATAATAGGTAGGGCATCCTCACTCTTCAATTCCTCAACATTCCTTGAGATCGTGGAGTCAGGTCGGAGTCGGAGTCAGGGGAGTCAGTGGTACGAGAAGTGGAGTCGAGTCGAGTCCGGAGTCGAGTCGGAGTCAGGTCTGAGTCAGTGTCGGAGTCGGGAGAGGAGGGCACAGGCAGGTTGGGTCGAAAAAAATTTTGAAATTACTCCACAGCCTGGTCCTAACCCCCCCTGCCATCCCACCACTAATTCTTTCATAGCCCCCATCCATACAAAATTGAATAACCAAGAAGACATAGCATATCCCTGCCTCCCTTCGCTATTAATAGCCCAAACAATCACTTTCAGCTAAATATATTCTTACACTTTACTATCGTCATATATACTTTTTGCTTCCATTCAGAAGTTTACCTGCCTATATATCAATACCTACCTTACAGAGCTTTCTATTAATCACTTCATACATACTGTTTTATTACATAAATCCCTAAATACAATTTATACTTCTCCTCCCTCATTTTCTAATTGTAAAAATTTGATCCACATCCTCTACCACTTCTAAAGCCACCTTGTTCTTCACAATCCAGTCCCTTCAGTCACTCGACGCATTCTTTCGACCAAAATATAAATTGCATATCTTCCCTACTACACTTAATAAACTAATTTCCCTATAATTCCTACAGTACCCTTATCCCCTTTACCTTTACATAAGGGTACTATTATTGCTCTCCTCAATTCCTCGGAACTATGCTATCCATAAACATTTTATTATAACTTCCAAACCCAATCAATCACCATCTCATATATATTGATCATTTCACCGTTAATTTCATCTATACCTGCAGATTTATCATTCTTCTAACTTTCTCGCCCCTGCATTCCACCCTGTCCTCCTTCCTCCACCTAATATTTCATTCAGTATTCCATTCCTCCTATCATTTATCCATCCTATTCATTATTCACCATTCCACCCATTCCATATATATATATATATATATATATA
>JABUQX010071684.1:22500-27500 GCA_015478945.1 Trachelipus rathkii | reverse complement strand
ATGTCATTCCTAAGAAACAGTTTCTAACGGATTTTTTGGCCCTATGTGGTTGAAACTCTCCTCTTTGTAAATGACTTGTCAAGTAAATGGCGAATTCGATCTTTTTTAACAGTCGGGAAAGGAAATGTTGTCCCTTTTTTGTCGGTTCCACAGACGAGACAGACCCGGGAACCGACGGTTCAGAGTCTGTGAACAGACAATGAACAGACCATAAACAGACAAACTGAAGTTTGTTTTAAAGTCGGTTCGGCGATGGATTCATTGAAGGGACCCGAGAAAACGGGAACTTGTGGTTTTGGTCCGAATCAAAACGAATCGGGCTGTCAAAGTCAGATTTGTCGTAACCACAAGACAGAAAAGGGGAGTGGGCATTCTTGCGAAATTAACTTTTTTCTAATTGGCCCTGAAGCAGTCAGGGACACACCCCGGAAGAGGGATCCCCTCCAATGAACAAGACTTAGGATGCCCTGAAGGAGGAGCTTTCTCTCGGGGTACCAGTGTGTATCTGTTTTTAGAGGCAGTCTTTACTAGACAGTCTGAGTGACGGATGTAAATTCCTTTAACGTTCTGTGTCTTTTCATTCGTAGAACATTTTGTATTATGTAAATAAATTACGAGGGAAGAAGGGAATCCTTATGCTGTAGTTTTTCATTCGTGGTCTATTTCTGATTATGTAAATAATTTTTGATGAAGTACAGTGTTTGAATTCGCAGTTCTCTGTGTCCCGCTTTCAAAAAGTTGTTTAATTTGTATATATATCTAGTACAAAATTAACGTAGATCTTATTTGCTTTGAAATTGGTATATGAAACTTCACTTCCAATTGATAAATAAATCTACGGAGTTCGCCTTGCGAATTTCAACTGAATGATTATGAGAACTTCCTTATTCTTAGAAAAAGGGTTTGTAGGTTTGAGGTTTCTTTGTATCAAGAAGTCATGGTGAGTGTTGAACTCTTTTTCTTTTACTCTTAAGATGTTACTTCTATCTGAAATAATCGAACCGAGAGTTGCTATAGTCCTGGAGAAGTTTCTTATATAGGCAACTTAACTTGCAACGAGACGATAGTTCTGCACCACTGTTGATCATCTCTGTTGCATCCGACGTTTTTCTTATTATATGCACAACCCATCCCACCCAGAACGTATACTCTTATGTATCGTGCTCTCACGAGCGTTAGTTTAGGTTAATTTTAGAAGTGAGAGTGTATGCGGTATATGTGAGGGCGCGACTCAGTCTCTGCTATTGCAACCGGAAGTCGTGCTGACCATACCTAATACAGTAAAGTCACCAACACAACTCTTTCAATAAAAAACATAGTAGCCTATCGTAGATTACTAACATTTTGACGTTAAAACCATCTACAATACTAACTAACTTCATTCCTCTTCTTTCATAACTAAGATTTACACCTATTGCATGCTATCTCTGGCTTCCTTCTCTCTAAAGGTACTCTGATGCACTTTATCAGGACGCTGAGATTGTTGCATGGCTCGGCGGGCGTAGGGGGCTTTCTCGATCCCCTTCAGGGATCTGCTGTTGACTCTTCTCTTCCTGATCGAAAGTAGAAACGCGTGATTGATTGGTCTTTCTTCAATCATTCGTATCTTCCCTACATGTATAATCACTACAGTTATTGATAAACTCACTTACATGTTATTATCTAAACTTATCCATGATATTTTATGACACAAATACTGTACCAAAATTGGCCAGAGAATTCCGCCTTTAACCCCTTTGTTTCGAATGAAAGATATTATCAGAGAACAATTCCAATAACAGGCGGGAAACTTGGGAAAAAATGTAATTGACAAAATAATTATAGGGGGCAACCAAACAAAAAAACAACATATAACAGTTTCCACTTACATCTCTCTTTCATTAATTTTCACCCTATCTAAATTGTCAAGACAGTTAATAAAGGTATTATTTTCGAATGATATTTTGAGTTGTGATAATGTCAAGTTGGAAACTTTAAATTTAAATTTAAATTAAATCTAAGGAAGAAAGAACATATTGCGCTGAAAACATATAAGAGTAAAACATGATAGTTGTACTTATATGAGAAAGGTTTATTTATTGTACAGGATGCATTTACTTATTAAAAATCGTCATATAATCTTTTGAAATCATTCCAGAGTTTCTCGCAATTTCTTTTGAACAATAATCATTGTATTTATAATATGCCTTTAATTAGAGAGTATTCACATTGACCATTAGAAACGGTAACTGACAATTTCAAGAAAGTTTCAGACCTTGTCATTTGCATAAAAATTGATTTGCTTGTCTTTTTCTACTGTCACATTAACATGAAATACACCAACGCTTTATACTCTTTCAGATTATGAAAATATTACCAAGAAGGGTGCGCCTATTCTGTTCCTTCTCATTGTTCGTGAATTTAGCTCACATAAATGAGTCAAGTCTACTTCACCAAGAGTATAAACAGGAGATACTCTTACCAAACCATTTCTAAAAGTAGAATGCAGTTACCTTACGATTTGAATAAAGAATGATGAAAGCATGAAGAAAGACTGCTTCCAAATTAATAATTATGAACCGGCCACCATAAATTAAATTTATGAAGCTATTAAATATTTTATAGTAATGTTATAGATTATAAATTATAATTTATTAAATGTAAATAAATTTTATTAATTTGTATTTATCCTATAATTACTCTGAATAAGAAAACTAGCACACACGAAGATTAAGTTTAAAAAAGAAGAAAAGAATCCTATTTTAAATTATAATTTAGTTTAAAAATATATACAAGAAAGGTCTTTAAATATCTTACGAGTTTAATTATTGATCAGAGTTAAAATTGGTATTTTACTTTCAAATTCGATACCAATATAATACTGAAAGAAAGACCCTTTTTAATAAAGCTGAAAAACTTGACAAGAAAATGTTTTCAATATGCTATACGATATCCTAAAAAATAATTATTCACGAAGTTTAACAAAAAGATTACACAAAAATTGACAATAATGTGTTTCCAACTATGCAATACAGCAAAAAAGGGACAAATATAACGTTTTCTTACTATACGCAGAAGTAGTAGAATGACAAAACTCGGTTTTAAGGTAACATTTTATTTACTTTGTTTTACTAAGTTTGTGCAAAAGGGAATTATGCCATATTTTAATGATGAAGGATGGTTCATTCAGCATAACTAGAAGTTCATTTCTACAACTAGTTTGCTTTAAAAAAAATTTAACCTACACTAATTCTATCTTTAGAAATTAAAGCAAAACTACCCAGAATATACGGAGAGAAGTAAGGGTTTCTGTAGTTAGTTTCAGTAATAAAAAATGTTTCTAAACAGACTTAAATAATTTTAATTTCTCTCTCTCTCTCTCTTTCTCTCTCTCTCTCTCTCTCTCTCTCTCTCTCTCTTCTCTCTCTCTCTCTCTCTTCAAATATTATAATATAATATATTATATATATATTATATAGATATATATATATAAAAATATATATATTATTATATATATTATAATATATTATATATATATTATATATATATATGCACAAGTGAATGTGAAGTGCGTATGTATCATTTCAAAAATGTGTTTACAGCTAAAATAATTGCATTACAAATATAGTATTTGAATAAACAGTATTTAAAGTAAATACTACTGAATAAATACCCTTAATGGATGGATGGCAATTAATACCGAAACATTTTCGCAAATTTGTGTAAAATTATGAAAGGGATGGGGGACAGGGGGAAAGGAGTATATGAACCAACTGTCAATATGGTATTTTCCACAAAAAAATTTCTACTAAATTTTCCCTGTGGAATATACAGAATAAAAATTATAAAATTCTTTTTTTCCAGAATTTTTGCAGATTTTTTCGAGAATTCTTCAGAATTTTCCCGATGATTATTACCAGAGGGTTATAATTATTAATTATTTAAGTAATTATAGTGTAAATTATTTAATTGGATAAAAATAAAAGATGAAAATTCACACATACTTAAATTGTAAATTTTGTAAATTTTACGTGTAAATAAACTCTAAGAAATACAGGGTGTCCCAAAATACACTTTAAGCTTATTAATATATATCTGTTATTTATTAATAATTATTTATCATTTGTTTAATCATTTATTCCTCAAAATAAAGGAATTTTATTATTTATAATTTTATTTAAAAAACTACCATTGTTAAATGCCAAATTGTTTATATATATATATATATATATATATATATATATATATATATATATATATATATATATATATATATATATATATATATATATATATACTATATAGCTATTATATAGCCTATATATATATAGCCTATATATATATAGCCTATATTATATAACCTATTATATAATAGACCTATATATATATATATATATATAATATATTCTATAAAATATAATATATATAGAATATTAATATATTTAATAATATATTATATATATATATATATATATAATTTATTTATATATATATATTTATATATATATACTATATATATATACTATATATATATACTATAATATATACCTATATATTCAGGGCGCTTCGTCGTAAAATTTATAGGTGGTTGCATCTGAAATTTCACACACAAAATAAAATATATTATATATAATATATATAGATAAATATATAATATATATATATAATGCATAAATATAATATTATATATTATATTAATTTATATATTTATTATAATACATATATAGCTATATATTATAGTAAAATAATTTAAATTTTTTAAATCTGTTAAATTTCCTATATCCGTTTTCAGTAACTGAACATCAATTTATTTTATTTAATTAGAAAAAAATCGGCTCGCCGTTCTTTAGAACTCATGGGACCTACGTAATAGGCCCGGCGACTTTTTTATTATTTAATTTTAAAATTTTTGGTTCCATAACCTCGATTTTGTGCACTTCTTATTTGGTCTTAAATGAGATATTTTTCCATTTTTAAAATTATTTTATCTTGTAGTTAAATTATTTTTTCATTAGATATTT
>JABUQX010071684.1:0-12500 GCA_015478945.1 Trachelipus rathkii | reverse complement strand
GAAAATGTTTAAAAAAAAAAAAATTTAAAATCTGAATTGACCTATATATATATATTTTTTTTATTCATTTATTTATTTATTTATTTTTGTCTCTGAGGTTTGAACTTTGATGTTACTGTGGCTCTGAAATGTGTCTGTGGTTTCGAGTAGTTTTTCCCTTTGCGTGTATTTTTACAATTTTTGAGATTAGAAAGCCATAAAAGTTTTTGTTTTCAACCTCAAAAAATTGACTCGTTTTTAAATATTCACTTTAAGTGTAATATTTCCACATGTAACAATATGTGTCAAGTTTCCTTGGATTGAAAAAAAAAATCGGACCGAGTGGTTTGGTAGTTCTCAGCCTCATCGTTTGTCCATTTTAAGTAGTTTGTGTGGTATTGTGTTTAGTTACAGTTGTTTTGTGGTCTGAACTTTATTTAGCACATTTTCAACTAGTAATTTATTTAGACTAAATATTTTTCGTACCCTTGCATAAAAGTGACAGATGTCTTAATATTTCCATTTACTATTTATGTGAGAAATGTATTCTAAATAAATTGGCCTTCAGTCAGAAAAAGTTGACCAAGTTGAATTCAAATCAATTCCGAGTTAGTCTCATAGTCTGACCACTTTCGTATGAATTGTGTAGATATAAAGGCAAAAGAGAGAGAGTAGAGATGAAGAGAGAAGAGAGAGAGAGAGAGAGAGACATGAGAGAGGAGAAGAGAGGAGAGAGAAGAGAGAGAGAGAGAGAGAGAGAGAGAGAGAGAGAGAGAGAGAGAGAGAGAGAGAGAGAGAGAGCAGACGAGAAGAGTTTCAAATAAAAATAGTATTTTAAAATCATATCCCAAACATTTTGGAACCGAAATTCATAACCGGAACCAGAACTCGAATCAGAACTCCGGAACAGGAACCGGAGTCGGATTTTAAAAGCGATTCCACCCACAGACCTTGTTACAACTTGCAAAACTACATATTCTACGCTTTTCAATAATAATATAATAATAATAATAATAATAATAATAATATAATAATAATATCATAATCTAATAATAATAATAATAATAATAATAATAATAATAATAATAATAATAATAATAATTTGAATAATGAAGGTAATAATAAAAATGTTAATAGAATAATGATGATAATGAAAACTATAATAATAATGAAAACAATAATAATAATAATAATAATAATAATAATAATAATAATAATAATAATAATAATAATAATAATAATAATAATAATAATAATAATAAAGCATTTATTTTAAAATCAATGCATGCAGTTTTAATTGTTTTTTTTTGTACTAACAAAAAATTTCTGTAGTAAATGCTCAGTCATAGACACAATTACTGAATGGATTGCACACATTTCATTCCTCATCATGCCTGACACCTGGCATATGATACGTTACTATTCATAAGTGCATAATTATTAAGACTGTGAGCGTAGGTTTCTTTTTGTTATTATTTGCGCCTGTATGTATGTGACTGTAGGCCTAAGATTGCATAATACATGATACCGGTCTCATGAACGAGAGAGTTTGTCGTGTGCGTAAAAGTTATGACAAAAAAAGAATGAACTCATCGATCGCTCTTCTTCCGAGTTATGTAAAAGGTGAGAGGGTACTACTATCAAAATATTACGTAACTAATTACTACAAGCATTCCAAACCTCTCAGATTACTATGCCATTGAAAAATTATTATCAATAAAATTATTAAACACGAATATTCAAGTAAAAAAAGAAAACGAGAAGAGTTTATGCACTGTAAATAATAATAGAAAAAGAATATCTTCCGCGTAAGGAATTGTTCTCGAATAATAAAGGTCTAGGAGCGCGGCTTGAAGCGACCAATAGAAACGCGTTTATAATTTGCGCGCGCATTTCTCTCGCTGAAACGTCCTCCACATGACCGAGTAAGAATCAGAGCGCCCTTCCAAGGACAGTTTTCATGTGGCACTGTTTCCAGAAAGTAGTTAACTTTTGACAGTGAGGGGAGCCAAAAAATAATGTGCCGGGGTCCATTTATATATTATATATAATATAATATATATATATATATATAATTTATATATACTAGTATCTATATATATATATATTTATATATTATATCATATATATACCCTATATCATATATACTATATCACTACACTATAAATATTTTATTACACTATAATTCGGGAGGCATTAACCTAGTAACATTTTCTATTAATATGGATGGATATAAATTAACCATATATATATATTAACAGGAACTTTAATTCATATTCGAGTATTGCTACACTTCTATGTACTTACTGTGTAATCGAACCAGTAACGTTTGATTAGTTGCTCATAATACTAATCATTATATAATTCTTTAATATAATTAACTTAAATATCTAATTATTATCATTAATAATATATATATAATATATATACTAGTATATTATATATATGATTTACTATTATTTCCATTCATCACTTTTCAGTTATATATAATAATATTAATATAATTACAATATAATATATTAATATATAATTATTGATATAAAAAAATATTAATATCTTCATTTAAAGTTACTATTCTGAATTATACTTATCATATATTAATATTTAAATATAATTACATTATATTCTAATTTATTCTAATTATGGTCTATATATATTACTATTATTATATAAAGAATACATACACATACACACATGATTATTATTATTAAATTAACTTACTTCATTAATGTATATATATATTAATATAATTATTATATATATATAATATACTCTATATTTTTGCATCATACTATTAACTTATTAATATACATATTATTATATTATATATATTATATATCCGTATATATCTATTATTATCTAAGTTAATTTTAATAAATGTAATTATATATTATTAATTATAATTATTAATATATATTAATATTAATATTAATGATATATTATATTAATTATGTATAAAAACTGTTTTGTAAATAACACATATTAAATATTTACTAATTTAAATAATATGTATATATTTTTGATCTTAATAAATAGTAATTATTTATAATTATCTATACTATATTATTTACAATATTATTAAATTATCATATACTATTAATTATATATATAATTACACTCTCTTATAACTTCCACCAATATTTCATTTAATTATATATATTATTAATATAATATATATTAATATATAATTATATATATAGTTTATTACAATTGATCCTAATATCATACTAAATTTTTATTATTACTTATATGCTCTCAGTAATATTTCTATTATGATTATAATTAATCTATTACCTTTATTAATTAATTATTACTGTGATATATAATATGTAAACTATAGTGAGCTATACTATTAATATTATTAGATATAATATTTAACTTAATTACTTGATATCCATTATTAATTAGGAAGGGGCTATATATAATATCATTAGACTTACTTGAATTCTTATAAGCTCCGGTCATGTATATATATATGATTGAGATTAATATGAAATCAAGTGATTTATATCAGCTCGGAGTTTCCAGCTTATAATAATGACGTCAGACCTAATGAACTGATTGATGATTACATAATATTTATATACTATGTACTTATAATACATAACTTGCAGTTATATATTATAATTGATATTACTACTTATTGATATCTGAATATCATAGTTCTTGTAACTTAATAATTAAAACTCCATATATAATATATTAACATAAATAAAATATTAAAATTAGTATATATTATATATATCTAATCTATACTCTCGTGAAACATCAAATAACATAAATATTGAGGTTTAATATAATTTAAACGCTATTAACTTAAGAAATGTAAGCTTTCAATTATTTATATTATTACATATTTCATTTTCTCTCGTTTGAATTCATAAATATATGAAATAACGCTAATTTATATGGAGCATTCCGATACAGGCGCATAAGTCACAGATCGTCGTCAACATTTCTCTCGATGTTTATCTTGTCCTTTTGGCTCTCAGTCCCTGCAACTTAGTCTAAGAGGCCCATAGCCCCCGATTACTGTCTGGTAAGTTTGCTATAATCTTGGAATTACTCTAGGGTGCGGATAAATATCAACTACATTCAACACCTACAGTGCGAAACTAACACTAGTCCCTTTATTGCGAGTTTAGTAAAGGGGCTTGAGCTGTAGCTACTGATTTCGAATCTAATGGTAAATGCCCCCAGGTCTCAGTGTTAGTAGTCTAGACTTTGTGTGAGACGGTCAGGATTATCATACCTAGTCGCCGAGATGAAATTGGTCGTGATACGTAAGGCTGAGCACGAATTCGCATACCAACCTTCACAGCTCGCTCTCTCGTTATCATCTATTCTACACATTTAAAAGTCGTCGCTCGTTACAGCTAAAAGAGTCAGGCATCGTCTAATGAAACGCTAAGTTATTTCCTGTCGACGAACAAATTTTCTTTTTATTTTCGTTCATATAAACCAAAGTTTTAACCGCACACCTGACAACACTACAGACGCGTCAAAGTGAATTGCTCTCTTTTTCATGAGGAGTATACCTTATTATTAACGCGTAGTTGCATTAAAACCCTACCTGAGTTTATACTTATCGTGTTGTGTCAAATTCCCATTTATATTTATACTTGTTACATTACGTGTACTATAAACAGATTTTGCAGATTGAAAATAATAAAAATTATATTTCAAAATAATAATATAACGTCAATCATACGCTACAATCACATTATAATGCTGTCAGAACTGCATTATGATATAATTTTAGTAGAATTTGACCTTATTGTCTCTAATCATTAGGTATTATTGTGACATATAGCGTTCAATGTGTATAACATCGAGTTCTATGCTCATTGATTTATGGATATTATTATAGTAGCTTAGTCAGGTCACTCACTTCATAGTCTGATAGCTATTAATTACTTACAGACTATAACTTGTTGTAAGGTCAATAATTACAGTCTAATATATCGTGAGATTTTATTTAGAGATATCGCCACGTCTGTAATATGAGCGTCATATTGACTGATTATCTTTTTTTTTGGATTCGTCATCCCTATTCTACGGAATTTGTCAACTTATGCGTACATTAAAGCTTAATTCATTACCCATTGCTATTTTATTTTATTCACCTATGATTTATTAATTACCATATATAATTACATTAGAGAGGTTATCTCAAAGAGTTCATTCTTGCAGTCTAAGCTCATTATAAAATTGAATCACTTAATCTTTTAGTAAATAAATTCCTACTCAGTGCTTCAAGTTACAATTAACATAACAATAAATCTATATAGTTTGCACAGTGCGAATTTCTTATTGATAATATAAATAACATTAATTATAACAAATTATTATAATACTCGTATTTTTTGATTTAATTACTGCTTATGTGATTATTACTACCGTACTTCACCTCTCAGTCATTTATTATTAACTAATATGAATCTTCAATTCCATTATTAATTAATCGTTGTTTATTCAATTTGATTAATCGTAATCAATGTATGCTCTAATTAGTCATACCATTGATGTCCATGATTTTTGAACATTTGATTTTATTGTTGTAAATTTGAGATTTAGTTTTATAATACAACCTTATGTCCACTTATTGTCGTGCTAAGCTTCTCCATATTATATCTAAAGTTAATTATTGTAGTCTAATTAGACTTGAGTATCTGCTCATTATTTATTCATTATTTATTTAGAATTCGTAATGAAACATTTTTTCATGTTCCTATATTTAAGCTCTGAAACAGCCTAGTTCAGGAACTACAGTGGTCATTATACTTAAAAAACTCTAACTTTATTCATATACTTCAGTCTTAAAAAATCTGATCTCAAGATCGAACCTTGTCCTTTAGTTTATTAAAGCATTTTTTATTGGTCATAAGTATGTTAAAATATTTACTCATAGGACATATTCATTGGGTGCTTGTGTGTAAATTATCCATAATTAGCATTTATTTTTAATCATTAATTAATTCTTTAAGACGATTAAACATATGCCTCATGTTAAACTGTGGACTGTAATTCTATCTCATACTTGATTTACTAAATATTTATAATTTAATTATAACTTAGTTTTCATATATAATACTTGTGATAGTATCATAATTTAATTAACTAGTATAATTTCCGATTAATGTATTATTTTATCTGTTATATGGTTTTACTCCCTGTTATTATTATCCAGGTTTTCAATTTATCATCATATAATCTTTTATTCAACTTTAATTTTTTATATCTGAGAAGCTACGTCTTATCTTCATTAAAGTCAAACTGAATTTTGGGATATTTTTATTTGATATTTATTATTATCATATATAATATATATTATTTATTCTCGTAAAAGCCCAATTAATATATGACCCTAGTATATCTGCCTTTCATTGTGTATAACTTAGCATCTTCTCACCTTTCACAGTTAATCTATGTCAATTTAGCTTTTTAATAACATGAAACATTTCGAAGATTCTTTAATTATTTCTTAATTATTTCTAACTGGTATTATGTAGGCTTCAAATTGTAATTTATATACAATTGCATTATTCATATATCTAATGAAAAGTCGCTAGAAAATATGTTATCGATTTATGGTGGCAATACGCTTGTAACAAATCCAGTCGTTCTAGTTCAGGCTGTCATCACTAGTGGAAATCATCTCTATATCTCTGCTCCTCTCACTCTCTTCTTACTCTTAACAATTCATCCATCGTATCTCCCTTTTCTCCTTACTACTCCTTCTATCCACTTCATCTCTCTCCTCCTAATACATATCAATCATTTCCATCGCAGATTTCCCTCCCTCTGTTATTCGGATCATCATTTTTATCCTGTATCTTCTCTTTCTCGATGTCTCTCTATGGTTCCCGGGTCCTTCATGAACTTTCGGCTTTGTCCTTGAAACCTGCTTTTGGGATCATGATCTTTCTTTAACAATATCACTTACTTTTTATTTTGTATAACTCACTCTGTCCTCACATCTCTCTCCTTTCCTTACCTTCCTCTCTCTCTCCCGTCTCTCTCCTCTCTCTTCGCATTCCTGTCATCCACTTCTTCCCTCCATCCTCTCTGTTCCCCTCTCTTTTATGTCCTCCTCCTTCTCTCTCTCCCGTTCCTCTTCCCTCCTTCTCTCACCTCCTCTCTCCTTTCTTTCTCATCTTTTTCTCTTGCCTTCCTTCGTCATTCTGTCTCTTCCGCTCTTTTCCCTTCTCTCTTCATCTTCTCTCCTCTCTCTTTCCTGTCTCTCTCTTCCTAGACATCTAATCCTTCTCTATCTCTCTCTCCTCCTTCTCTTTCCTTCTTCTCTTTCCTTCACTTCACACCTAACCTTACTAGTTTTGTGTCTATCTTCTTGCTCTATTTCTACTCTTCCTTTTTCTCTTACTACCTTTCTCCCTCTTCCTCTCTCCTCTCCTAATCTAATCTCACCTACTTAATAAGATTAATACCTTACATATTATATAATACAATTCCTATCTTATAATAATTCTCTCCTACTCATCTTTTGCTATTTTTTTTCTCTAGGAATAGCACTTCAAATTATATACTGCTCTTAAAATCTCGACCGTAATTGAAACTAATTCTGTTACTTCACTACATCTCTTATCGGAAATAATAATCATTAAAATTAAGTATTTTTTATAACAATTTGTATATATTAAACTGATACTAAGTTTTAATTAATTTTGCTTTTATTTAATAAATTAATATTTTTTAGCCCAAAAATTAAAAAAAACTCATAGTGAGATAAATGATTTTACATTTAGACAGTCTTGGCGTACTACTAAGTTAATTCCAAACACTGAACTAGTAACCGTACTAGTACTAGACTAAGGCAGCTACCTAAACTGTCCAGATGGGTACAGAGCTAAATTTTTGCAAAAAAGTGGTGAACAATTGATTGTTTATAAAGTTTTGTTAGTGTATTTGGTTGTATAAAGAAGATTTAAAATGAAAGTCTGTGGATGTACAAGCTAAAATTCAACGCCCACATCAATACATCTTCAATATAGGTTTTTAAAGTAATCTTTATAACCCAGAGATACGAATGTTATTTGTATGTGAATGCTTTTCAGAAATGCATGTAACATGTATCACAAATTAGCAGACAACATATCTTAAATACATATTTCTATTTGATCTTATGCAGTACGTGAATTTCAAAGCTTATCATTCGTGTACTTTCGGAATAATTCAGTTAAATCTAAATTATACTACTATATTGGCAATCTTATTTATAAATTAATTATTGGAGTATAATATAAATTATAAGTATTATATAATATATAAATATTATAATATATAATTATATAATATTATATTTTATAATTACCACTGATACATCAATTTATTATACAGTTACTCAATATATCTTCATGAGTGTATAGAGAGACCATTTCGATAATGCTATTCTAAAATCACTTATTGCTATTATATATCTTTCTACATATATATTTAGTTTATTATTAACTATAAATTTTTCACATTTAATGTATTTTTTATTTATATATAATTATATATATTTATATATATTCATATTCCTATAAAGTATTGTTATTTGTTAATATTATGGCTATTAGTTCAGGAGAGTAGAGATAGACGGATGATCGAGTATATTTAGAATGAGAAGAAGAGCGCAGTAGTAGAGATAGAGCGAGAGGAGTGTAAAGATCTGAAGCCGCTGCAAAGCAAGACCATATGGACGAGATACGAGCACAGTGGTGATTCATCACTTTTTGTACATATACTAATTATCCATATCGTATTGACTGATAATGACTCAAATATAGTGTACTTAGGATTATGATTTATATAACTATAGTAATATATAATATCTAACTATCGTATTTAAAAATTATTTATTATTCTTAATATTCAATTTAAATTCTATATATACTTATATATTATATATATGACTATATGTATATTTATATTTATATAAGTATAGCTAGACTAGTATCTAATCTATATATGTAATCCATATTTTTATCTTATAAATGATATAATATGTCCTATTAATATTTTTCAAACGTATTACTCAGTGCGCAAACAAGAAATGGGGAGGGAAGAGGTGGCAAACATATATATTATATATATTATATATATATTAATTATATATATATATATATTATATATTTATTAATATATATTATCTATAATATAATATATATATTAAATGTACTAATATATATATATATATATATTAGTATATCTCGTTATAAAATTCAATATTTACTCTAACGTTTAATGTTTCCAATAAGATTATATTATCATAACAGGGTTAGCTAAGTAATTAGTGGTATTTACTCTCATTTAATACGTCGTGATTATATAGTTATATATCATAGAGTTATAGGGTTTTTTAAAATATAAATGTTGCAATTTAAATGATGAAATACTATTAAAAATTTTCTTTTGAAAATATTTCTCGCACTATCTTATATTTAACAACACATCAATCGACTACATCATATATACACATCAAAACATATTATTATATCTATATATATAATATATATATATATATATAATATATTATATACACACTAGTCAATATCATCACCATCTATAACTTTCTATTATATATATATATGCTAATATATAATATATTTATATATATATATGAAGTCATACCACATATATATATATATATATATTATATACTATCTATATATTTATATATATATATTATATATATGATATTATATATATATAATATACTTAATCTTATTATATTATGTAATTAATTTATATAATATTCTATCTATATATATCTTTATAAATAGTATTATCTATTCTATATATATAATATATAATATATATTATATATATATATATAATATATATATATAATATATATATATATATATTGCTATTAACGTAATATTATATAAAGATCTTTGTCAATCATTTTTGGTTGTAAATTGAAATCGCTCTTTTATTGATAGGTGTCCATGAAGCAAAGCTAGATAAACTTTACTTTATCTTCATATATTAGTAAAATATATATATTTTAATTTATATTATACTATTCCATATTAATATACAATTAATTATATTTATATGGGCTCACTATTTATTCCATCACATGCAGATCATAATCATCAGCATTCATATAAATTTGTCTTTTTAATTTTTTTAATTATACATATATTTATTTTAGTTATACATTAATTTACATCAAAAAAAAAAAAAAAAAGACCGGTCCACTTCAATGAACATAGATGAACCTGAATTTTAATTTGTATTATATATATATATATTTATTATTATATATATATAACTATATTATATAATTATATTATAATTTTATAAATTAAATATATCTATAATATATATATTATATATATTAATATGTTCATATTATATATTATATATTAGTACTTAATCTTTTCATACAATGGCTAAGTAGTATAATATATATATATATATATATATTATATAACTAAATATATATATTATTTTATAAGAAGAAAGTCTTCAAAAATATATCTGTGTTACTTGATAGTCAAAATCTCTCTCAACACAAAATAATAATCAAAACTGTTTGAATACAATATTTCTACTTAGAGTATATCTCCCAGAGTCGTTTGTGCTTTATCACGTGAGATTATTCAAACAGGCCGTGAAATAAGGGGTGGCAACCATGCTAACTTATTTAACGGAATTGCATCCTTTCTTTGTTGCCCGCCTGTTTGTCTTGCTTTTAACACATCCTCGTTGGTCTTTTTTTCTGGGCTGTAATGCGCCCCCCATTATTTTATTGGATATACTTAAATATTATCGTCCCACATTTGTGTTGAAAAATTCTTTTCTTATCTTTCTTTGATTAATTACTACGTTTTTATTTGTCTTAGATTGTAAAAAAATTCCTTTTTTTTTTGAAAAAAATTTATCTTTCATAGTCAGACATCCTAGCCTGGCTTTCTAATTTGGTAGGGCTCCAGCGGAGCCTAAGACGATGCCGCCACTATATATATCATATACATTATAATATATATAATATATATATATATTATAATACTTATTAATATTATTATCATATATAGTATATATATTATATATGCTTGCGTATAAATTCATTATCTATTTATTTTATTAGTATATAATATTATTGGCTATCTTTATATATATATATATATACTTATTAGGGATTGTGCCGATCGTGAAAGCGATACCGAATATTCGTCTAAAGTATTCGGCGAATACGTATTCGGCGAATATCACTTCACTATTCGGCCGATAGTTATTTCAAAGGTTGGTCATCCATTTAGGGAAAAAAAGAACTTACGCCTCTTGAACCCACGGATTCCTTGGCGTTGTACACATGCTACATGGTCAACAAAAAGAGGTGAAATTTTTTTCTTTTGGATGGATTATGTTAGAGTTTATAGTATTGGAGTTCTGATTTTCCATATTTAGTAATTATCTCATTATTGCTCGTTCACACCCGTTTTTTGCGTGGCACCATCTATGGTCCTATTTACCTCGCCTATCTTAGGACTGACAAATTCATGTGCACACTACGTAGGCTGTATAGAGTTACCTTCCGCATATATCTTCAGTAGCAGCAAGTTTACTACGGTCGATATTCGAGAAGCATGTGGTAACTTTAGTAGGTCTACATGTATGGATGCCAAATGCCTTGGTCTGATGTCTATCATCATCTGAAATACAGTCGGATGTCCGTCATTGTTCACCAGGGTGAACTGAACGATTTTGTATGAGAGTTGTATTTGCTGAAGTTGTCATGACCTGTTGGCGGAGTTGTGACAATCAGTTGACTACTGGACCATGACAAGAGTAACATTTTAATCGTAACAGAAAATCAGAGCTGCGGAGGCTCTTCTACAGTTCAGTATATTGGGTAACTTGTTTTGTGCAGATGGATGAGAATTGCAGGCCCTACTATCGGCTATGGAACTCCAGCATACGATGCAGGTGCAGTGGCGCTGATGTTATTGACACTCAGCTTGTTTCCCAAGTGATCGAGTTTAAGTGTGTGTTGTTACAACACAACGGCACAGGTATCGCTTCGGTTCTAGTGGGTACTGCGGTTAAGTGTGAGGAGAGGAGTATGCAAACGTCAGAGGATCAGTTTGGAAGAGGCTCCAATGTCAGGGCTTACATGGTATGGTAAATACTGCGTCCGACCTCAAAACTGGTAAACATTTTGCTTGTCAGCAGCGGTTTCACCAAAATTCCTAGTGCTTCCTGTGCTCACTGTGGGGACCGCAGCCGGGGGAAAAGCGATCACTGGGACAAAGAGAATCGTGCGTACCGGGAATGGGGGACAGCAGCCTTGTCGCACAGGTGAGTGTACGTATAGATAGTCGCATGTCTAGCGACGCGGTCGTGAACACTTGGTAAGCAGAGACAACATCGATCTTCCTCCACTTACCAGTAAATCCATATTTGGTTTTGAAAATGAACAATTTAGGGTACCGTAGGTCGAGGACCCTGGTACCATGATGGTGAACTGCTTCCGGGCTATATATGGCTCCACGGTTTCTGGTCTGGTG
>JABUQX010071683.1:30000-41209 GCA_015478945.1 Trachelipus rathkii | reverse complement strand
GATAGGGAAAGCCTATTAGGTCCTACACCTCTAAAGTCTTCTTTACTCATCTCTGTTATCGAACGTCCTGTCATCTTAAGCCTTCTCTAGCGTTCTATTCCTTTGTTGCAAAGCTCCACTCACCTCCTTCATCCATCCCCTCCTCGGCTTTCCCGAAGGTCTCCTTCCCTCCAGTCTCCATTTCAACACCTCTTTCAATCTCTCCATCTATCCCGTTCCTCCATCATTTCCACGTGCCCAAACCTTCTCAAATGATTTCTCTCCACATATTACAGGGTCGTTATCATTTCCAGTTCCCTTCTTACTTGCTCACTCCTCATTATATCTCTCAGTGTCACACCCCTAATAATTCTTAACATTTTCGTCGCTTTTATCTTGCTCCCTTGCCCAACACATCGATCCGTGTAGTAGGATCGATCTCAGCATTGTCCAATATATCAATACCTTCACCTCCGTAGATATTCCCCTTTTTTCAGTAATTTGTTTATCATTGCCACGTTCCTGGAGTAGTTTTCCACTCTGATCACCCTCAGCTCATCATCTTGTCTCCCTTGTTCGTTGAACAAAACTCCCAGGTATTTAAACTTGTCACTTATTTAATCCTGTTCTCCTCTATATTTACCACTATCTCTTCGCTCTCTATGGCTATCATCATCACCGCCGTTTGCCTATGTTTATCCTCACTCCCCTCTCACTCAACACGTGATTCAACCTATTCATGACCTCCTGCAAGTCCTCCAACTTCTACGTAATCACAGTCGCGTTATCCGCGCACACCAGCGAGTGTTTTTTCTCTTTTGTACTAATCCTTTTTAGTCAGCTATACACAAGAGTAGTAGTGATAAAACATTTCCCTATTTCACTCCACTCCTCAAATCAAACCATCGCTCCCCTCTTCCTACATCTCTCACCATGTTTGTTGAGTTTTCACACATTTTTTTAATAACAGATATTTCGGAGGCATTTCATATTCCGGATCTTGCATTACTCTTTACTCTCTCTCTATTTATCCTGTTGAATGCCTTTTTAGAAATCTTTAAGCGCACACATATCTTGTTATTTTATTCTAAGCTTTTTTCTACCATCATCTTCATGCAAAATATCATTTTTGTTGTGTTTTTTCCTGGTCTAAAACCATGTTGCCACTTTCAAATATTTTCCTCAACCCTTACCCTTATTTTTTCATATATTTTAGTTACTGCTTACAGTAATACTATTTCTCTATAATTTTCACACTTACCTCAGCTATTTTCAGGCCTCAGGGGTTTTCTCCAGCTTTGAGGAATTCCTGAATCAACAAATATCTCTTCTCCTGTTTAAATAGTTACGAAGCAACAGTAATCCTTTCTATTTTTTAAACTTACAGTATTTCACCATATCAATAATTCCTCTATTTCATTCGTTCATGTATTGTTTGAAAGTCAAACCATTCCCTCCCTCCTCACACTGGGCACCCTTCAAAAATACTTTCTTCCCAGTCTCTCCACCTCTCTTCCAGTGGATTCTCTTGTTACAAATTACATACTGTTTCGATATTTTTTATACTATATTAATTATATATGTTATGCTCTTCATGTTCTACAAACAGCCTTCCTTCTAATCTATGGTATACTCAGTTCTTCATTGAACTCACCATTACTTCAGCTCTCAGCCACACAAATATTTTTACCAGGTCCCTGCTTTTGCTTTCAAAGAATCAGTTATTTAGTTATGAACAATCCACATACTTAGTCGACGATCTTCCTTTCGATGATTTTCCGATTTTTTATTTGATACTTCCAGCGTGGAGCGTAATTTGAATCATTTTTCTTTGTTCCAAATCACAATATTTTAAGTACATATAAACATTGAAGGAAATGAAATAGACTCAGTAACATTTCATCATTAAGGTTCGGTCACAAGAAGTTCTGCAGCATGTCAATGTACCAATCCCCCTCTTCAAAAAAATATGGTCCAATGATTCCATGACTGCTTATGGCACACCAGATCGTTACCAGAGAGCTGTGTTGTGGCGTTTGTTGTAACTTCCTCTGGTTAGTTTCTCTACGGACCTGACTTGATGTGGTGCGTATTCCTGGACTATCCTCAACGCCTCTTCCACTATTTTAATTGTCAAAGAAATTATCCGTTCGACTATTAGCAATGTTCTCATCAGGTTTCTGAACAGCAACTCCGCGGTCTCATAATATTCGCTGCATCATGTTTTCTATCATCTTCCGTACCCTTGAAGATCCTTACATAATCCTTGTGCAGCCTTCTGATTCCCTCTCACAGGTATCTGACCTCACAGATCCCCACCATACCGAAATTTTCCCTTCCATCAAGTCAACAGTCTCTTCCTCATTTCCAGAAAAGATGCTTGCTTTAAGTGTGAAATACGCCTTGTACATAATAAGAAATTATCAAATCTTTACGGAGAAGACATTCTCTTCAAGTCTAATAATTCGAAAATATTAAACATATCTACCTATACACTAAACGAAAACGAAAATGAGTTATTAGAACTGGGGTTAAACTTAGGTATAAAGAAAAAAGGTAACTTAATTAACAAACAAATTGAGGTTGAAAAACTTTACACGAACATAAAAAACTTGCAAGGAACGAGGAATTAAAAATTAGCAATGAAGACTATTTTAAAACTAAATTGAAAACCTTTGGATTACATTTCCCTAAAGAAGCTTTTAAAGATCCTTTAAACAACGAATTAAAAGATGCTATTAAATCCATTAAACATAACAACGACATAGTTATACAAAGGCCTGATAAAGGAGGCGGGGTAGTAATCATGAATAAAGAAGATTACATTAAAAAGCTAAACACCATCATTAGTGATAAAACAAAATGGTCTTTTTAAAGTCAAACGGAAGAAGTTAAAAGACTATTATTAGCCTTGCTAGCAAGATCACGGACATTAATATAAAACATAAAATAAGAAGAATTAGATCAAGGTGCATTAAGGGACGTCTTTATGGCCTGCAAAAGGTTCATTCACAAGAATACTGAAGAACCTATACTTAAGACCCATAGTAAGTATGACTGGTATAATGACTTATTTAATATCTCAAAATACATAAACAACCTAATTAGACCATATCTTAACGAAAAATTTACAGTTAAATCTACAGCTGAATTTTTGGAAAAACTAAAACAACATTAATTCTTTCTGATGTTAACAAAATTTTAGTATCTCGATTGGCTGTTAGAAAGTCTTTTCAATGAACAGCCCTGATATCTTGTTCATTAACATAATATTAGAAAATATTTATCATCACGACACATAAAACCACCGCCCTTCATTGAAGAAGACATTCTGAGAAGGTTACTTTATATATGTACCAAGAAAACATGTTTCAGCTTCCTAATAAAAACATATATTCAAAAAAAGTGGAGGTATCTGGGACTACATTTAGGACCAATCCGTAGATTTCTTACATGCCATTCGCTAGAAAACAAATTTTTAATGAAAACGTCCCATTCAATCCTTTCTTTACATTTTGATACGTTGACGACACCTTTGTAATATTTAACGATCCAGAACATATTCAAGAATTCAACCAAATTAGAAGATCTCAGTGGTTTAAAATTTACTTTGAAAGAGCAAAAATAACTACATTAATTTTTAGATGTTAATATTAAAATTAAAGAGGATGAAAATTGATAGAAGTGTCTACGTTAAATCTACAGATAAAGGAACATACTGAATTTTGACTCTTTCACTACTCTAAACTACAAATTGCTACCATAATAAAGACTTGAGTTCACTGTGCGTTTAAGATATCGTCTGATTGGACCCTTTTAATATAGAATGAAAAGAATAATATAGAAGTTAATAAACAATAACTTCAGTATATTATAGAGAAAACTATAAAGAACACTTTAAATAATTTATTTACCAATACCATGAATGAAAACGAAAACGATAAGCTCGTAGCATATTATAAAACTAAAAATATCAGTAAGAAAAAAAGAGGAAGAGAACAAATTAAAATTAATTTTAAAAAAGCCTATTTAAACAAAAGACGGGAAGAAGTTTATATTAAGATCGTACTATAAGTTATTGAAACTGAGCTCGTGCTTCTCTACTCGTGAAGCGCTTTTGGATGGTGAGAGTTGTAACGTTGTGTACCGATTTCAATGTTCTGATAGTGGATGTAACGCCTCTTATACCGGACACACAACGAATACCCTCAACATGGAGAATGTCGCAACATAAGTATAACCTGAGCAAAATATTTTCAACATTTGAAATTGAAGAACACCACAAAATCCCGATAACGGCATAAAAAAGGGCTTCTCCATCATAACAAGAAAAATGATTTTTATGAATTGCGCCTAGGGAGAATCGTTGCTCTTAAGGAAAACATAAACCCAATGATAAACATAAAATATAACGAAATGTCCAATTTTTTGAACATCTTTAAATATCAAAAAGTCAATATAAGATAAATATAATATAAATTTTAAATTTATTAATTTATTTATTTATTTTTGTTATTAGTTTACACGACATTTATTTTATCAAAATTGTTAAAATATTAAAAATAAAATTTATTCCTTGAAAATGTCCAGTGTACGGACG
This sequence comes from Trachelipus rathkii, assembly GCA_015478945.1. NCBI lineage: Eukaryota > Metazoa > Arthropoda > Malacostraca > Isopoda > Trachelipodidae > Trachelipus > Trachelipus rathkii. Next base: position 36,630 of record JABUQX010071683.1, on the reverse strand, counting down.
AAAGTTTGGTACTATACTTAAATCAATTGTTTTATTTTATTCAAGAATAATTTTAAAGAAAATTTCTTCTGTTGATAGAAATACTTTCAGGAGGCTTGAAAAAGCATCAAAATCCATACACACACACACACACACACACACACACACACACACAAATAAATAATAATAATAATAATAATAATAATAATAATAATAATAATAATAATAATAATAATAATAATAATAATAATAATAATAATAATAATAATAATAATAATTATAATTATAATTATAATTATAATTATAATTATAATTATAATTATAATTATAATTATAATTATAATTATAATTATAATTATAATTATAATTATAAATTACAATTACAATTACAATTACAATTACAATTACAATTACAATTACTATTACTATTACTATTATAATTATAATTATAATTATAATTATAATTAATTATAATTATAATTATAATTATAATTAATAATTAATAATTAATAATTAATAATTAATAATTAATAATTAATAATTAATAATTAATAATTAATAATTAATAATTAATAATTAATAATTATAAATATTATTATAATTATAATTATAATTATTATAATAATAATTGAATTATCAAACATTAAATTTATATTGAGAAATTAAGAAAAAAGAATTTAGAAATTAATTAAAATAAAAATAAAAATAAAATAAAAAAATTATAAAGAAGAATAGTAATAAAAATTGAAAGTTAAAAAATAAATTGATAATAGAAAATTAGAAATAAAACTAAAATATAATATGTAAATAAAAATATTGGAAATAATAACAAAATATGTTTCAAAAGAATAAGAAAACTAAAAAAGTAAAATAATATTGTTATTATGTGAAGAATATTTAAAAAGAGGAAAAATATAAATAAAAAAAATGTAAAAATAGGTAATGAAATATGGAAATATTAAGAATATAATTTAAAATTAAAATAAAATGTTACTTAAATAATGTTCAAAGAAATTTGATGAAGCAAGGATGAATAAGTTTAAAATGGAGATGGGAATAATATAAAATTAAAATAGATGAAGGAAATAAGGTAAAATATAAAAAGAAATAAAATTTAATAATATTTATGAAGGTTAAAATAATAAGAAAGGATGAAATAAGATATAAGAAAAATGAAAAAGAAAATTAATAGCTATGTGAATATTGTTAAAAAACGAAGGAAATCAAATAAAATAACTTTGAATAAAAACATTATGGAAATAAATACAAAAATAAATTTGAAAAATAATAATAAAATAAAATAAAAAAATTAAGAAACGGAAAAAAAGTCATTAATAATAATATCAAAATTATAGTCAAAAATTTATTGAAAAATATAACAAAGAAAGTGGAAAAATTAAAATTAAAAAAAAAATTGAGTTATAAAAAGAAAATAACGGTAATAAATATATCCAGAGAAGCTGAAGAAGAAAAAAACATTAAATTGAAAAGAAAAAAAAGAAAATTGAAGAACAAAAAATAAGGATGAATATTTAAAAAAACAAGATTTTCTTTTCGTTTTTCTAAATATTCATCCTTTATTTTTTTCTTTTTCCATTTGAATTTTTTTCTTTTCAATTTAATTGATATTAAAAAAGTAATAATAAAAATTTAATAATAAATAATAATAATAAAAAGAATTTTAAAAATCAAATTGGAAATGAAAATTTTAAAATTTAAAGAAATAAATGAGGAAAAAAAAGTATTCAATAACTAAAGAAGTAGAGATAAAAAAACAAAGAACGAAAAATGAATAAATAATAATAATAATAATAATAATAATAATATTAATAATAATAATAAAAAGGAAAATAATAATAATAATAATAATAATAATAATAATAATAATAATTATAATAATAATAATAACAAAAATAATAATAATAATAATAATAATAATAATAATAATAATAATAATAATAATAATAATAATAATAATAATAATAATAATAATAATAATAATAATAATAATAATAACAATCCCCGAAAAGGGGGAATTTTATCTTGTTCGTTGGTTTTATGTTCTTGGTGCACCATGGAACATATCATAGTGATAAGAACCAAATATATTGGAGACTTTGTTCATCCCTACAGCCCCGACACTAGTATGTGTGCTTGGCACATAAATTACCTTTTCGTCTTCTTTCTTTCCCCTCAGTTCTCGAATTAAATATCTGTATCTTTGAATCCTCCTCCTCTAACGCAGTTTTTAACTTTTTTATATCCTTGAACTTCCACCCCGTTCCTTTACGTACTTTGTTCGTACTTTCTCTCTCTGAAAGATGTTGTTCTCCCAGATGATGGATAGTAGACCTTTGAAAAAGATTGGGGAATAATTCCCTAGCGGAAAAATCCAAAACTCCAATCCAAGGTAGGTTGTTGCGATTGGGCTAGCAAGACAACAATGCAAAAAAAGATTTTACTCAAGTAACCAATACTATGCCTCGGACAAGAAAAAACCAGACGTTAACGACAGGGCGTGATACAGGATTACGAAAAAGGAAACAGTACCGAATTGCAACCCTTAAAGCAAGCACCTTCTTTGGAAAGGAGGAAGAAACTGTTGACTTGATGGAAGGGAAAAATTTGGATATGGTGGGGATTTGTGAGATCAGATACCTATGAGAGGGAACCAGAAGGCTGCACAAGGATTATGTAGGGATCTTCAAGGGTTCGGAAGATGAAAGAAAACATGACTGACGTAGCGAATATTATGAAACCGGAGCTGCTGTTCAGAAACGTGATGGGAACATTGCTAATAGACGAACATATAGTTTCTTTGACACTGAAAATAGTGGAAGAAGCGCTGAGGATAGTCCAGGAATACGCACCACATCAAGTCAGGTCCGTAGAGAAAAAAAAATTGATTTCGAAGATAAGTTACAAAACGTACAACACAGCAAGAAGGGAGACGAAGATAATTGTGGGAGACTTGAACGCTGACGTAGGAACGGGCAGGGGGGTAGAGGAGTTGGTATCGGGAGTGTTTGGTGTGGGAGGTATGAACGTGGAAGGTGAACACCTGATTGATTTTCAATGGAAAATATTATGGCTATTATAAACATATTCTTCGAATACATGGAAAGTAAGAAATGGACATGGTATAGGTAGAGCATCGAAGAAAGAAGATACGTGGAAAAGTCGATAATCTATATGATGCTGATGAACGATAAGAGAATCGTCGAGGATGTGCAAAGCATTCCAGCGATAACCTTCCTTTCCGACCAGAGAATGGTATTAATTAGGTTGAGGTGGAAACCACAAAAAAGGAATATAAAAAAAAGAGAGAGAGAGAGAGATATTATGTGGAGAAACTGAAAGAGAGGTGAGTAATGATGAGCTCCATGAAGAAGTTAAGACTCTTCATAGATTAGAAGAGGGAGGGAACTGACGTAGGACATGAAGGGCACCATAAAGCTTATATATGGCGTGGCCAAGGCTATAAAAAGAAATAAAGAGCCCGAAAGGTATGTAATTTTTAACAAAGAGGGAGATCCACTTTTGGAGAAGGAAGAGGTGGCTGAGAAACAGGAAAAGTATTTTAAAGAGTTGCTGCATGTGGTGGGTGAGAGGGAATGGACGAGGAGATAGAGGAGGCTTTTCCAGATCAACACGTGAACAGAATGAAATAGGAATTATTGAAATTACGAAGGTAAGAGAAGCGCTTAGTAAGTTTAAAAATAGAAAGGGGAAATGACTGGCTTTGTAACGAACTATTTAAGCCAGGAGAAGGAATAGTTTGTTAGTTCAGGAAATTCTCAAAAAAAGCTTTGGAAGAGAGGGAATCCCTGAAGACCTGAGGATAACAATTATATGCCCAATACATAAGAACTGAGACAGAAGAGAATGTGACAATTATAGAGAAATAGTATTACTGTAAGCAGCAACTAAAATATATAAAAGAATAAGGGTAAGGGTTGAGGAAAATATTTGAAAGTGGCAACATGGTTTTAGACCAGGAACAAACACAACAAACCTGATATTTTGCATGAAGATGATGATATAAAAAAAAACTTAAAATGATATAGCAAGATAGATGTGCGTTTACAGATTTCCAAAAAGGCATTCAACAGGATAATAAGAGAGAAATAGTAACGAGTAATGCAAGATCCGGAATAAGAAATGCCTCCGAAATAGCTGTGACTAAAAAAATGTGTGAAAACTCAACAAACATGGTGAGAGATGTAGGAAGAGGGGAGAGATGGTTTGATGTGAGGAGTGGAGTGAAACAGGGAAATGTTTTATCACAACTACTCTCGTTTATAGCTGACTGAAAAGGATTTGTACAAAAGGGGAAAAAAACGCACTGGTGTGCGCGGATAACACGACTGTGATTACATAGAAGTTTTTTTTTTTTTTTTTTTTTTTACAGAGATAAACACCATCACTCACGGGCAGAGCCCTAATCAAGGAGGAGGTGTACTCACTTAATGTCCGAGCAGGACGAAGCCAAGCTCAAGGAGAGAATAGCTCACATTCTCCCACCCGACCAGTTGTGAACCTGGGACCCTCGCTTTGTTGGGCGAGTTCTCTAACACTGAGCTATCGGGGCGCTTATATAAAATAACAAATATTAAAAAAAAATATATATATATATATATATATATATATATATATATATAAACAATTACATATATATATATATATATATATATATATATATATATATATATATATATATATATATATATATATATATATATATATATATATATATATATATTATATATATACATATACATACATAAATACATATACATAACCTAAATACATATACACATACACAACATATATACAAATATAAATATCACTACTATTATTAATACTATCACTATCATTACTATCATTATCACTACTATCACTATCACTTCACTATGTTTTAATATTAATATTGTTATGCCTACACAATATTTCACAATGTATTAATATTATTTACCACTATTCACTATATTAAAAATTTTCATCAACTAATATTACACTGTATTATTATTATCATTATCACCACTATCACTGTTATTACTATTAGTATGTTTGTTATATATATTTCACTATATATTAATATTATTTGCCACTATTCACCATATTAAAAATTATCATTAACATTATTATTATTTATCATTATCACCAAAATCACTGTTATTACTATTATATGTTAAACGATATCACCACCATTCGCGGAAAGATAAATGTGATAGAAGGTTTCCAGCCCCTTGCTACCAGTGGAAGAAAATTTAAAATTTGCTTCATAGGACTCGACGATAGACTTGGAAACGCAGCTCCACGTTCCGCAATTTTAGTATTTTAAATTTCTTTCTTGTTGGTCTTATATTTGTATTTAATTATCCAAAATAGCCAAAAGAAATGATTTCAAAAATTTTGTTGCTCCTCCAACCCAGATTGCAAATAAATAAAATGAAATGAAATAAATTTAAATGTTTAAAATTTTACATTTTTAAAATCCAAAATCATAATTTTCTTTTTCCTTGAAATTTAAAGCCACCATGAATGAATCAGATGCTTTCGTTCTCTCTCTCTCTTCTCTTAAAATATTCCAATAAAATCTTCAGTAGATTCCCAATTGGACTTCCATCTCTTCAATAAATCGCCTCTGACTATCCTTCTTCTTTCCAATCACTCTCTCTTCTGGTCCCTCTGTATTTCGCCTCCCCTCTGGTTTCCACCGAGTCCACACTCGACGATGGTCGAATCATATATCATATATATCATATAAGTTGGAGGACTTGCAAGAGGTCATGAATAGGTTGAATGACGTGTTGAGTGTGAGGGGAGTGAGGATAAACAGAGGCAAACGGTGGTGATGATGATAGCCAGAGAGAGCGAAGAGATAGTGGTAAATATAGAGGAGAACAGGATTAAATAAGTGACAAGTTTAAATACCTGGGAGTTTTGTTCAACGAACAGTGGAGATAAGATGATGAGCTGAGGGTTATCAGAGTGGAAAAGTTCTCCAGGAACGTGGCAATGTTAAAGCAATAACTGAAAAAGGGGAATATCTACGGAGGTGAAGGTATTGATATATTGGACAATGCTGAGATCGATCCTACTATACGGATCGAAGTGTTGGGCAAGCGAGCAAAATAAAAGCGACGAAGATGAAAGTGTTAAGAATTATCAGGGGTGTGTCACTGAGAGATATAATAAGGAGTGAGATGGTAAGAATGGAACTGGGAATGATAACGGCCCTGTAATATGTGGAAAGAAATAATTTGAGAAGGTTTGGGCTCGTGAAAATGATGGAGGAGAGGGAGAGATGGAGAGATTGAGAGAGATGTTAAAGTGGAGGCTGGAGGGAAGGAGACCTTCGGGAAGGACGAGGAGGGGATGGATGAAGGAGGTGAGTGGAGCTTTGCAACAAAGGAATAGAACGCTAGAGCAGGTTTAAGAGGACAGGACGTTCGATAACAGAGATGAATAGAGAAGACTTTAGAGGTGTAGGACATAATAGGCGTTCTCTATCAGGCAGGAGAGTGAGAATATATATATATATATATTATATATTATATATATATATATATATATATATATATATATATATATATATATATATATATATATATATATATATATATATATTATATATATAATATATAT
>JABUQX010071683.1:12500-20000 GCA_015478945.1 Trachelipus rathkii | reverse complement strand
AATTTTAGAAGTTAATTGCATGTTTACAAAGAACCTACAGAATATAATAGTTCCTACCTTTCTGATATAATTGAAAACAAGTGTGCTAGAATAATATATGATTCGGCTTATTTGAGTAAATTTATTGCACCTAATAGCTTGAAAAGATTTAATTATGTTGTACTTGAAAAAAATGTAGTAATTAAGGTAAATGGTTTCAATTCAAGTCAACTTTATAGGACATTTGTGGTGCAGTTAAAGTTAAATATTAATAATAAATTAAATAACATACCAGCTATTGTAGTACCTGAAATAAGGTCTAAAATCAGTATTCAAAACGTAAATTCTATAGTTGATAGGTTTAAAGACCATAACTTTGCTTTGGCAGACAAATTGATTGAAGAGAGAGAGGATGTGGATATTTTGCTTGGAATAAATGAGCTGTATGTACTACCTGTACACTCATGTAGTTTTGGAAGAAAAAATAATCTTTCTTTATTATATTATACTTCTCTTGGATTTATGTTGGGTGGTGATTTAACTGTTTTGCAGAGTAATGTTAAATATCTTAGTTTATTGGACAAATATGTAGAATGCTTTGATGGACTAGAAAAGTACATTAAAAAGGATGAAAGTATTTGACAAGAGGCTGAGAACTTAAAAGTAGGTATAAATTTGAATGAGAGTTATGAATTAGATTATTTAAATGAAACCAATGCTCTATATACTAATTATGATGACCCAAAAATGGATGACATGCTTTTAAATGACTGTTTGGATATTGAATATGGTGATAAGAGAGAGAGGTTTTCAAATAAAGATAAAGAATTAATTTATTATCTTATAAATAATACTGAAAGACATTCTGATGGTCGCTTAATAATGCCAGCACTTTTTAATGAAAAAATAATTGCTCAATTACCAAATAATTTTTTCTTAGCACTAGGAATTTTAAAATCAGTGTATAAAAGTTTAGAGCATGATTTTGATAAATTATTACAATATGACCAAGTGATACAAGATCAGGTTAGGGCTGGTATTATTGAAGAAGTAAATAATTTAAATAATCTTAAGAACAATAATAAAGTATCATTTTTGGCACATAAAGCTGTGTTTAGAGTCAATACCCAAAGTACCAAATGCAGAATAGTTTATATGTCCAATTTGTGTGAAAAGGGAAAGGGAAATCTTTCTCACAACCAGGTATCCCTACCTGGACCTAACCTTAATAAATCTATTCCTACTGCTATAACTCTTATGAGGTTTGATAGATATATATTTAATTATATATGATTTAGTTAAGGCCTTTCACATGATTAGGCTCCATGAGGAATTTACTGAGAAGCTTTATTTTCTATGGTTTAAAGATATAAAAAGTAAAGATTTAGATGTCATTGCATATAAGTTTCTAAGGTTGCCTTTTGGTATGAGATTTTCACCAAGTGTATTAATGGTGGCATTATATATAATTTTGATTTTGCATGTTGACTTGTATGACAGCTTTGAATTTGATATGAGAAAGTCTCTTTATTCATTAGCTTATATGGATAATTTAGCATACACCTCCTCTTATGAATGTGATGTGTGGCTGACTTACCATAAAAGTCAGGGTATATTTAGTGAGTTTGGATTTTGTTTGCAACAATTTGCAACCAACCTTCCTGATTTGCAGGCCTATATTGATGAGCAAGAGAATGAAAAACTTTCAAGTACTGTTAAACTGCTTGGTTTATTATGGAATAGAGAAAGGGATAGTTTAGAAATAAATTTTACATTCTTGAATGATAAAGCAAATACATTAAGAACTATTCTTGCTTCTATTAATAGTATATATGATCCACTAGGAATTTATTTGCCTACAAAAAATAGGGCCAAGCTATTTTTAAATGAATTACAGAATAATAAATCCATCTCATGGGATAGTAATTTGGAAGAAAGTATGATAAAAGAATGGATAAAAATATGCAAACAGTACAATGCAAGTAAGTTTCCTGTAATTCCCAGGTACTTGGGAGAACGCTCAGATTTTTATGACCTTATTGGATTTGTTGATGCTAGTAGGGATTTAATAGGTGTTGTCTTGTATTTAAGATCAGTATCAGGTAATGAGGTAAAATTTCTTTCAGCAAAAAATAAAATTATCCCAAAGAAGAGTACTGATAAAACCATCCCTGTTTTAGAACTGAGTGCTGTTAGGTTGGGTGTTCAGTGTATAATGGATGTATATCAAGACTTAACAACTGCATTTTGCCCTGTTGGTATTAATACTCTGCATTTATATACTGATTCTACTATAGTCCTAAATTGGTTGATAAAAAGATGCATAAAACATGATAAGATTGAAAGAAAGGGTAATATAATAAATAATTTACTGAATATTATTGTAGAATTATGTGAGAAAAAAACTGTTCATTTTTATCATATAGGTGGTAAAATAAATCCAGCTGACTGTGTTACACGTGCTATTTCAGCTAAGGTACTTAGTAGTAGTAATTATTTTTCAGGGCCTAACTTTGGTGATCTACCCAAGAATATACTTCTTGTGGTTCCTGGCAACCGGTGTCTTAACATCCAACCAGAGCGAATTCAGATACTCGGCTCTTCACCTTAGTATCTCATCAGTCCACACACAGCTTATTATCTAGATCTTATATATATCTCTGATGCCTGCGCATACTCAGAGATGCACCCAATACTGCATAGTTTATATCATTGTCGTGCTTGAATCTTACCTATGACACACTACTTTGTCCACTTTCTAATAACTAGTCTAATATACTATAAGTGCTTACACGAAGACGAACTGTACTTATCCGACATACGTTCTGCGTAGCTTATCAGCAGCGACAGTACATTTCTATACTAAATCCGAATAACTGTCTCGCCGCAACCTCGTATGAGCGAGTAAGGAAGAATCACACCGATCACTATCGCTCATGGTTATCTGACCATACGACACTCTTCCGAACTATCTCAATTTATCCCTGTCATGCCCTCTATCGCTAATATCATACGGCTACTCCATCTGAATCAGCTCGTCTCCCTAACGACCCTGTTATCTACGGCCGTTCACTCAGAGAATTGCCAGTCTATGCAAGCGAAATCCGCGTAGATTTAAGCGCCGAGCCTATAGTATGCGACGACATAGAAGAGACGCGAGCTGCTAAACTCAAATCGTCTCTACATATACCAGAACCTCACGATTCTATGCGACTCATCACATGACACTGGTCTATTCATATCTTATCCTCGTCATCGAGACTATAGTCAGATAATATCCGTGAATACCACTGAAGTCTGCGCACGAGCATCCATCACATCCATACCTCTGCTCGTCCGCGCACTAGTACCTTCTAATATATTAAATTTATTTGTAGACAATAAAGGCTTAATAAGAGTTAAAAGTAAATTGGACACTTTGAATGCAAAATTTACAATTAAATGTCCAATATTAATGTCAAAAAATTGTTCATTAACAAAAATTATAGTTATGGAGCAACATATTAAGTTAAAACATTCTGGAATTTATAAATTATTGTCTGTTCTTAGAAAAGAGTTTTATATCACTTCTAGTTATAGTGCAATAAAAAGAATTATAAAATCTTGCATAATATACAAAAAATTGTATGGAAGAAGTATAAATTTGAATCAAAATTCTTTTAAGGATTACCCTATAAATCCATTGGAGGTTCCATTTAGAGAACTAGCATTGGATCATATTGGTCCTTTTTTAGTAAAAAATGATAATAAAGCAACTGTAAAGGTTTACATATTAATTTTGACATGTTTCTGGTCAAGAGCAGTTAACCTTATAGTATGTAATAGTGTTGATACTGAATCCTTTTTGAGAGCTTTTCAAATACATGTGTTTGAATGGGGTCAACCTCAGAAAATATTGAGTGATGAAGGTACATCCATAATTAGCTCTATGAAAATTATTAAAGAATTTCTGAAGGATGTTGAAGTTTTAAACTTTCTTAACCCTACTCAGGTACCCGAGGGTACAAATTACCAACGCCTAGAGCAATTTTTTAGTTTTTTCTTTCTAAAATTATTACGTCATGAGATATGGGGATGAAATTGGAGAATTGGGGGAGTTAGGGGGTAATAGATATTTCTGTCACATAAAATCCACCTTAGCTGCACTGTGGGCTCCGTGGTGAGAAGTTTGTGGTAAAATTTACCAACGTGTTCCTTTTATGCTTTTATTTGTGGTATATATGACCAACGTGTACCGGTTATGCTTTTTCTCTGTGGTATATATTACCGACGGATACCCTTTATGTCTGTTTAGTGTAGTGCAGTTTATAGTGTTGGCCGAAGCACCGGGTGCGGTGCGGTGCGTGGTGCTCTTATTTTGATGACGTACGGTGCGGTATGGTACGGTACGGTGCGGTGCAGTACATAATTTCAGTGACCCAGTGAGGTGCGCATCGAAACATAGAGGTGCGGTGCTGTGCGGTGCGGTGGCAAAAATAATTTTTGAGGTCGTGCGTGGTGTGCCTGTTCGATACTGCGGTGCGGCGTGACATAAATAATTTTTGCGATTCGGTCCGAGCCGTGCTTATTTCTTACTGCGGTTGCGCCCGTGACAAAAATAATTTTTGAGGTGCGGTGAGTGGTGAGCTTACTCTAGTGCGGTGCGATGCGTGGTCAGCATACTCTAATGCGGTGCGGTGCCCAAAATTCCGGTGCTCAGCCAAATATATATATATATATATATATATATATATATATATATATATATATATATATTTTATATATATTTTTTTAAATATATATATATATATATATATATATAATATATATATATATATATATATATATATAAATATATATATATATATATATATATTATATATATATATTCCGATGTTCAGCTACACTATATATATATATATATATATATATATATATGTCTAATTCATATTTGGAAGGGAATTCTCTTTTTGAATCCTCAGACAGTGAAAGTGAGGATGACGTGGAATATGACTCTGTAGAGAGTGATGGATTTGTTAGTAAAATAGCGGAATGTTTTGAAATATGAATATGAACAAAAGGAAAAAAAAGTTAGTTCTTGCTCCAAGAAAAATTAGAAATATGGTTGAGATTGATGACGATAAAGATTGTGCAAGTACCTCGTCACTTCATAGGTTGCTTGATCCTGCAATCCCTTCAAATGAAAATGTGTCGACTGCCTTATCAGAAACACCTAAATCAGAAAATCTGAAAACTAATTCATCTGTAACTCCACCTTGTGTCCCCTCTTCAACTTCAAGTTTGTCAACTACGACATTAGCAACACAACCTTGTCTATCTACTTCATCAACACTACAGTGTTCTACCTCTAATAGTGCACATATACTCACCATCCCATAAACACCACCATGTGCTCCCCCGACATCATGTTTCCACCGAGTAAATTTTTAGTAGTGATATTGGGGCACCTTTTTTCAGGGCAGCAATGGGAGAGAGATGTTTCAATTTTTTGCTTAGAAATCTCCGATTTGATGATAGCTCCACGAGAACTGTACGTGTCCTCGTAGATAAATTCTTTCCAGTCAATCTTTTTGGGAAAACTTTATAACCAACTGCACCTCACACTATGTGCCTGGTGAAAATATAACTTTAGATGAACATCTATTGGCCTCAGGGGAAGGTGTCTCTTTAGGATGTACATTGCCAATTAGCCTGCGAAATATGGCATAAAGCTGATAATGGTATGTGACTCCCAATCTTCCTATATGTTGAATGCAATGCCTTATTTAGGCAAGCACACAAAACCACCAAGTGGGGTTTCTTTAGGCGAGTTTGTAGCTGAAGAACTTATTTCTCTATACACCAATTCAGGAAGAAATGTGACAGGTGATAATTGGTTCACCTCAGATTCACGACAGGGTAAGAGAAGATCAAATATATATAAGATATATATATATAACTAATATATATATATATATATATATATATATATATATATAATATTATATATATATATATATATAATATATATATATATAAAATTATATATATATATAATATATATTATATATATATATATATATATATAATATATATATATTTATATATATATAGATATATATATATATATATATATAATATATATTATATATATATATAATATATAGACATATATATAATATCTATATATATATATATATATATATATATATATATATATATATATATATATATATATATATATATATATATATATATATATATATATATATATATTATATATATATATATATACCTCAAATGTACATATTTTGCATATGTAGATAGAAATATTCCATTTTTTTATAAAAAAAATTAGGGCTCACTTTGATTTCATTTCTTGAAGCCAATAGAGTCTTAAATGGCGATGTGGATGAAAATATCGATGATTCTACACATTTTTTGTTTATTTGCATAAAAATTTTAATAAAAATAGAGTTTGATGTTTTTTTTATATTATATTCAAAATATATGGTGTTTTTTTTGGGGTTTCTTTAAAAAAAGTAACCTTGTGTTTTTATAAAAGGTTTTAAAAATTTTTTTTTTGCACGAAAGTTTGTCTCAGTCATCCCTTTAAAGATGTATGCATCAAATATAATCAAACAATAACCTAGTTTATCAAAATAATGGTTTAAATAAGGTTAAGTAAGCCGTGAAAAATTTGACCAACGTGTACCAACTATGTGATTTTCGAAGAGGTGTACCTGAGCAGGGTTAAAGAAAGAAATATTAAAATATTAGAGTTTTCACCTTACCCATCTGGAGCTAGTTTTTTAGGAGGTACTGTAGAGTCTATGGTAAAGTTGGTAAAAAATACAATTTATAGTTCAATTTCTAAAAATATTCTACCTTATAATCAATTTTATTTACTGGTCAAGGAGTGTAATATGCTTATTAATAAAAGGCCAATTGCTTTTAAAACTACTTTGAGAAATCCTAATGAAGACCCATTTGTCCCCTCAGTTATTACACCAGAACTGTTGCTAAAAGGGTATGATGTTCCTAATTTAATAATAGCTCCCCATCTTCATATTACTGAAGATGTAGAATCCTCTTGGTTACCATCTGAGAATAGACTAGAATTTTTGAATAAAAAATATGAAACTTTTAGAAAGGTAAGAAAAAGATTAAATGAGCTATATTATAATGAATTTTTGCAGAACCTTAAAGAAATAAGCACAGATAAAAAGTTTAGGTATAAATCTAAAAAACACGAGAGACTTGAAAAGGGTGATTTAGTTGCAATAAAGCAACCATTTTGTAAACCATACTTTTTTTCTATGGGCATAATAGATGATGTTGAAACAAACTCTTTAGGAGAGACAGTTGCAGTATGTGTTAAAAAGTCATCAGGGGAAAAGATAAGAAGACATGCAAGTGATATTGTAATGTTAATGAAAAATGCTATTGTTGATGAAGAACTAAATAGTAAAGAAAATGACATTCTGGTAAAGGAGAAGGAGAAGGAATGTAAAATCAAAAGGAAATCAGCAATAAGGTGTC
>JABUQX010071683.1:0-5000 GCA_015478945.1 Trachelipus rathkii | reverse complement strand
GGAGGTGAAGAAGGTCAAAAGAGCGAAGTAGCAAAAGTTACTGTTGTAGACAGTGTAAGAGAAGCTGCCATAGCAGAACAGAAAAATCGAGTAAAAATTGAGGAACAGGCGTTTCAAAAGTGGAAACTGCAACAAGAACAGAGTGTTCGGAAGAAGGGAGTGTTAAAAAAGAAGGCGAAGTATTATACTGATGAGGAGAATGGCTATGATAGGGAAATGAGTGACCCATTTGAGAACGAAACCGACTCTGATAAAGCTAAAGATAAAAAGAAGACTAAAAGGAGGAGAAACAGGAAAAAGAGGACAGAAAGGAAGTATACAGTAGAAAATAGTTCAACAGAAGAACAAGAATCTGAAGCCGAAAGTGAGCCAGACAAGGGAGGAAAGAAGTGGTTGAAGAAACTCGTAGAATTAGAGGAATCAGGAGTGGAACATCAGAAAGCGGTCAGCATGATTTTTATCATATTAGCAGGAGAAATGATAGAAGTCATGAAGTCATTTAGTAGGGCTAACGTAAAGGCAGTAAAACCCCTAAAATATGGAAAAGAGAAAAAGCTGAAATTTGATGCATTTCTAGAAGATTTCGAGATATATGCAAAGGAACAATTAGCAAAAGATAAGAACCGTTGGGTAGTAGAGCTAAGAAATTTTTTGAGGGCCCAGTTTTGAGAACTTATTATAGTATTTATAGGGCTAAAATAAATTATAGTACCATTATAGCCAGGTTAAAGAGTTGGTGCAAGGAAGAAAAGGAGAGCGAACAAATAGATCTTCAGAAGGAGGTCTGGAGAATGGAGATAAGAAAACACGAAAAGTTAGCAGAATTCGCACTCAGGGTGCAAACAACATATGAGGCAGCTACCAAAGAAGAGGATAGGGACAAGCAAGTGTTAAAAAAACAATTTTTAAATTGCTTGCCAAAGGGAATAGCTAGGAGATTCAAAATAAGAATGGGAGGGGAAAAAGAAAGTGCTAAGGTCAGCTGGAAAGACATATTGAACTGGGCACAGGACGAGGACAAACTAAACGACCATGAAGAAGAATCAAGGGACGAGGTAATCCCAATATGGGCAACCCTACAAAATGAGGGAGATGAAAGGAAAACATATGCAGACAAGGTGCGATATGGTAAACCAGTGGTGTACCAGCGAGATTCAGGTACAAGAGGAACAAATAGAAAAACATATGAAAATGAGAGGCTAAAGTGTTATTGCTGTAACAAAATAGGACACATGAAACGAGATTGTTGGAGGTTTAGAGGATGGTGCCTAAGATGCGGTAGTAATGAGCATCAGACAAGGGAGTGTGGTCCTCGAAACAACTACAGACAGCAGGAGCGACAGGACACAAATAGACAAAAACAAGAGGAAGAAAGAACCTTTGAAAGAAGATGTTTCTTGTGCAACGAAACAGGACATTGGAGAGACGCTTGTCCCTTAAGAGGAGAAATTGAAGAATGGATAAAGAAAAGGAAGACACAACTAACTTCGGGAAACGAAGCAGCTCCGAACATGCTACCGGGAACAAGTCGGAGCGAGCCACAAAAGAAATAATGAGTTTTTCAGGAGCTAGCCCAGTAAATCAAGGTTGTATGGTATTAGACCCGGAAGCCAAAAAATTTATAAGTGAGCAAACTGAAGATACCACAATCGAGCTACCACAAAGGATGCATAAAACGAGGAATAAGGGTCTGGACATAACCAACACAACAACAGGAGTGTACCATGCAGAAGGAAGAGGCCAAGAGCAAGGTAAGCAAGGTCTTAATATAGCTCCGTTGTTGCGATTTATGATAAAATTGAATAATGTTAATATGAATGCTATAGTAGACAGTGGTGCTCAATATTGCCTGATTGAAGAGGCACAAATTAGAAGGATTGCCAACCCTAAACTAACAAAAAGGATGATGAGGTTAAGAGGTGTGGGAGACCCAAACCTACATGTGGAGTCTCAACAAACGGCTTCATTACAGGTAACCATAAATGACATTGATTATGGTCTATCAGATTTTGTTGTGGTAGGTAGACTGAAAGAAGGAACAATACTGGGCATGCCATTTCTAGTACAAAACAAGATTGAAGTAGTTGTAAGAAGTGGATCTTTTATACGGCATGGGGAGTATAACATAAAGGAACAAGTATACTTAACAGGAAGATCTGAGGACTGTGTGAGGGTGGTTACGTCAATACCCGTATACAACACAGAAGAAAAGACAATTACTGCTAATGATTGGACTCCGATAAAGGCCAAATGGGATTCCCAGGAAATTAAACCCAGAAATGGAAACCGTTATGATATTCAACCTGAAGAGTTATTAGTTGAAGAAAGGGACCATACCCGAAAGAGGATATAATAAAAGGTTTAAATTATTACCAGGATTGGTACAATTGAACAACAATGAAGGAATTATACTGATAAAAAAACTGATACCAGGCAAATTAAAACTGGGAAGAGGTGAAAAAATAGGAATGGCTAAATTAGTGGTAGATGAAGATAACCTAAGACGATACCAAAGTAATGATTATACAGTGAACACAACAGTACGGGAAATAGGGAAACAAGGAGCCATGGAAGAAGAATGGACGAAGGAAAAACTACAAAAGGAAATTAATTTCATGGAAGAACTAACTAAGGAACAACGGGAGAACGTCACGGATGTTTTGTACAAATGGAAAAAAGCATTTAGTAAAGGAGATTCGGACATCAGTGAGACATCCATGACCCCATACAGGATAAGGTTACATGATTATACTCCTATTTACCAGCTGGCGAGGAGGTTCGATCAGAAGACTAATGATGAAATCGAAAACCAAGTAAAGGAATTATGTTTAAAAGACATCGTAGAACCTTGTGCTGCAGAATGAAGTTCTCCGGTGGTGCCAGTTAGGAAAAAGGACGGAACACTTCGTCTATGTATTGACTATCGACGCCTAAACCAAGTGACCGAGGCAGATAGGTTCCCAATGGCCAGCATAAATGAAACCATCTTTGGATGTTATGGGGTACAATACTTTACCAGTTTGGACTTGGTGAAAGGTTATTATCAGATGCAGTTAGAGGAAGAAAGTAAGGATTTTACAGCATTTTCAACAGTCAGCGGCCAATACCGATTTAAAAGGCTGATTTTTGGGTTGAAGAATGGACCTGCAGCATTCCAGAGGGAGATGCAGCGATGATTAATGAGGTTTTAGTCGGGATAGTAGTGTTTGAGGTCGATGATGTCTTATTAATATCAAAAGGATTTAAAGAACATTTAGTATTAATTGAACAGGTCCTACAGTGCTTCTGCGAACGTTAAGGTAAAAGTGAGTAAATGTAACTGGGTCCAGAAAGAAGTTAAATTCCTAGGACACATCATCAGCAGGACAGGGATCAAAAAACTTCCGGAATTTATGGATCAAGTGGACAAGTTGGAGAGACCTACCAATGTGGGAGAGCTAAGACGATACTTAGGAATGATCAACTTTCAACGAAAATTTATAAGAAATTGTTCAGGAGTGGCAGCACCTCTCAGCGCACTAACGGGAGGCAAAAGAAAGGACAAAATCGAATGGACAAACGAAAGGATCAAGGTTTCGAGGAATTGAAAGAACGGATGAAAGAATCAGCGGAGTTAGCATTCCCAGATTTCTCGGAGGGTAGCAAAAAGTTGGAACTCTACGTGGATGCCAGTGGCTTTGGTATGGGTGCAGGCTTGTGCCAAGAACAAGAAGGCAATAGAAGAGTAATTGCGTATAACTCACACTCCTTCAATGCATGTGAACGGAAAACTTCTACAATAGAAAGGGAACTGCTAGCCATACGGTGGGGAATTAAAAGTTTTCGGCCTTTTCTACTAGGTCAAGAATTTATCTTGTACACGGATCATCGGCCATTAGTATACTTACATACGATGAAGCTAGTGGATAGTAAATTGGCCCGAGTTCTGGATGACTTAAGCGAATATAGTTTCCAAATCCATTACTATCCAGGGAAGGATAACGTTTTCGCAGACACATGGTCAAGGTATCAAAGGAAACCTGATGAAGAAGTCGATATAACTGATCCAGAAGAACTACCAAAAGGTTTAAAAGTTATAAGATTGGTACCAGGCGGTGCTGATTCATTATTCTTGAGTTTGAAGGAAATACTTGATAAGGAACATTTTAAAATGAAACAAAAAAATCACCAGAAATTAAGGGAATTTTTATTGGATATCCTGATTAGTGAACGGAAAATGTATGGATTGGAAAAGAGACCAAAAGCCTTAAAATTATTAAAAGCGATTAAAACTCCAGGAAAGGAACCAGTACCAGAGGTTTTATTAGTGGCCAGTGATGAATTCAATAAAGGATTTAGTTACACCATGGGACATGTTGCTCAGTGGCATACATCGGACCAAAGGCAAGGAAGTGTAACAGCTTAAAAGATGTACACATACAGGTGTTAGGAGGATCACACTTCAATCCAGTAGCTGATGATGGTACTTTTGATCCAAAATGAGAAGATACAATAGTTGACGAACGGATAACTGATGAACTAGAGACGTCACCAGAAGAATGAGGATTACTCAGATACTGAAGGTAGTGATGCATCAGGAAATAATTTATTACAGCATTCATCCAAAGAAGAGTTAGGAATAAATCTATTAATGAAGGAGAGAGGTCACCAGTCTAGGTTAAGCTGTAACCACAAGCTAAAAGGAGTGGCATGGCAGGAGGTCTCTATCGGAGAAGTACTCAGATGCGCTTTTCTGGACACAGGATCCATCATCAGTTTGATACAAGGAGCAGTTGTCGACAGTTTGAGTCAATTTGGACATGATTGAAAAAGATAAGGTGGATATACTCAACTGAGTACTTACATGATTTGAGGTACAAACAGCAGGGCCATAAAGATAAAACACAAGGGATTGAGAATAATATTACTATTGGTCGTCGTTCAGGACAAACATATATCCTGGCTGTTTACTTAGTGATTAATGACGGAGCGAGTCGGATGCAATTTTGGACTTCGGAGAG
>JABUQX010071682.1:25000-30837 GCA_015478945.1 Trachelipus rathkii | reverse complement strand
TGTGTGTGTGTGCGTGTGTTCTTTAATTTTCGTTGTAGTTTAACTTTACTATATACTCTGTGATCAAATATTGCTCAAAAATTAACATTTTTATTCTCTTGCTTATTTTAATTCCGCGTCAACGATTGCGAAGCAAAAATAATGTTAAGAGTAAATAAATAGTACGATGATACTAGCATTTATAGATAAAATAATATCGATTACATATAAAAATATTGTCCCCACACCTTCTCTCTCTCTCTCTCTCTCTCTCTCTCTCTCTCTCTCTCTCTCTCTTCTCTTCTTTATATATATAGAGCAGTATATTTTTATATATATATATATATATATATATATATATATATATATATATATATATATATATATATATATATATATATATGTTTTTTATTTTTTATACTTACATACTTCTGCCCCTGGCCCACCTTAATTGGAGGGCCACACTGCTTCCAGGAAGCCGGCCGCCGCCACCGGGCGGTTCCACAGGTCGAGGATAGAGGATATAGAAAAGACGGCACGGGGGGCGTCGAGAGCTGGGCATCTCAGAAGGAGGTGCTCTATTGTATCTTGAGAATTGTAGCATCTGCAAGTGGGGAGGTGACGTTGTCTAGTTTAAATCTATGTTTATATTGCATGAGTCTCGGGTGGTGACCCGATCTGCACCGAGCGAGGTCCATTTGGCCTCTTCTGGACAGCGTTTCTTCTATCGGGAAGAGTTTTGGGGAGGGGGTATTTAATAAAGTGTTGTTTGGGCGGTTTTGAAGGTAAGTGTTTGTTAGGTGGGTATGGATATGTGAAGTCCATGGCCTATTGGGAGGGGGCGGGGGAATTATATTATAAATGTTGTAATAGAATTGTGCTGGTGAAGAAGGGGGGATTTTAGTCTTTGTCGAGGGGGATTGGAGAATTTGGTCACAAGAGTGGGTTGTTACGGGTTTTCTGATAGAATTGAGTCCCCACCATCTCGAGATGTGTGGAAATGGGGAGGATGGAGGCTTCATCGTGTAGATGTTGGATTGGGGTGGTTTTAGTACAACCTGTGATAATTCTAAGGGCTGTGTTTTGGGAGATTTGTAGTTTATTTGTGTTTGATTTTGAAATTGCTGGGAACCATGCTAGCGTAATTTAAGTTGCCCTAAGAAGTTGCTCATAGATAGTAGTGCAGGTGTGGGAAGCCACGTCCTGGAAGTTGTGTTGGGAAAGGGTTCGGAAGGTGTTTAGTTTTCGTTGGGTTGAAGTGATTGGTCAATAGGGGGAAACGTCATGTGGGTGTCGTATGTAAGTCCTAGTATTTTGGGTTTTGTTTAGTGGGAGGGGGTTATTGTTCAGAGTAATTAATGGGATGGATGGAGGATTGATGACGGTCAGTGGTTAATAAGGTGATAGAGGACTTAAGGGGGATGCTGTCATTCTGTTGGTGTTTAACCAGTTTTCCAAAGAGTGTAAGTATTCTTGGGTATGTTGTGTGGCTGTGTTTACGTCTGGGTGTTGAGAAATGAGGCTAATGTCGTCTGCATACGTGATAAGTTTGGTGGAGTGGTGAATTGGGGTGGGTAGGTCTGCAGTGAAAAAGTTGAATAAAAATGAAGAGAGAATGGCTCCCTGTGGGACGCCGTTTTGTAATTTGATAGAATGGGAGAGGTTGTTTTTGCATAAGACTTTTGCAAAACGGTTGGTGAGGAAATTGGAGAGCCATTTTTTACATTATTTTCAAAGGGAATGGAGGATTTTTTGAATTAGGAGGTGTGTGGGGGCGGTGTCAAATGCTTTGTCTATGTCTATTGCTGTGAGTATAGATCGTTGAGAAGGTGATTGGTTGAAGCCATATGATGTGTGTTGTGTTGTGTGAGGGAAGTGAGGGCTGTGGTAGTAGAGTGGTTGCTTTTAAATCCGTGTTGGAAGTCTGGGAGAGGGATAGATTGGGAAATTTTATTTAATATTAATTTCTCTAGCAATTTACTGATGGAACAAAGCAGAGAAATTGGGCGATAGGAAGAGGGGGAGTTGGGGTCTTTTTTTGGTTTGAGTTTAGGGATTATGTATGCTTGTTTCCAGATTGGGGGAATGTAGTTGAGTTGCCAGGATTTATTGAAGATGTCTGTAATTAGGAGGATTGCGTTTTCTCCCAGGTGTTTTATGTGCAGGTTGGATATGGAGTCTGGGCCTGATGCTGTTGAATTTTTGAGGGTTTTAATGGTTTCTGTTATCATGATTGTTGTGAATGGGGGTAGGAGGTTGAGGTCAAGTTTGAGTTTTCTGAGTTGTTTTTTTGTTTTCCTGTTATCGGGGTGTGTTGGTTTGCGGGAGATCTTAGCGTAATGTTTAGAGAGACTGTCTGATTGTTGTTTAGGGGAAGGGAGGGAGTTATTGGGTAGAGATGGGGATTCGTGGGATGGTGGGGGTTGTTTCGTGAATTGTTTAACTTTTTGATGACTTGCCAGGTCTTCTTATTGTCTTTGCGTGAGATGTTTTGTTGAAGGTATTCAGAGAATTTTTTAGTAGTGTTGGTGGTTATGAGGTTAGTGATTTGGGTGTTTAGGTTTGTTATTTGGTTAGAGATGTGGGGGTATATGGATTGAGTTTTCGGAGGGAGTTTCTTTGTTTAATGAGTTGGCTGATGTTCGGGTTTAGTTTGGGATTGTATGATTTTCTGTGTCCCTTGGGTATGTGAAGGTTTGCAGATTTAATGATTGTTTTGTTTAAGTGAGTGATGGAGGTGTGAAGGGATGTTATATCGTGGATTTGTGTTGGGTTGATGTGAGTTTCAATATAATTAGTATATGCGAGCCAGTTTGCTTTTTTGTAGTTAGTATATGTAATAGTTTTTTTTTGTGGGGGGGAGTTTAGGGATATAAGAATAGGAAGGTGGTCCGATTGTAGGTCAGTAATGGTGTCCCATGTTAGTAAGTGGTGTAGGGAGGGGGAACAAAATGTGACGTCTGGGGAAGTAGGGGATTGGTTGACTTGGGGAGGGATTCGGGTGGGGAGGTGTTTTGAATTAAGGATATTTAGGGATTCTAGTTCGTTAAGGATATGATTGCCTCGGGGGTCAGAGGGGTAGTCTTTGTACCAGGCAGTGTGGTGGGCATTAAAATCTCCTCCGAGGATGAGATTTGGGTATGTGGATAAAGGTGTTAGTGGGGGAGTGAGGTTATTTGGTGGGGGGTTTGGGGAAGTGGGGTGGCGAATATAGAGATTGATGATATTATAGGTGGTCTTGTTCAAGAGGATGGAACAGGATTGGGATTTTATTAGTGCGTTTGGTAATAGAGTGGAGGTGTCGGGGGTTGTGTTGTGGTAAGTAATATTGTTCTGGATCAGTGTTAGGAGGGAGTGTTGGGGGGTGGGAGGGGAGTAGATAGCGTCATAACCATAAAATGTGGGGAGTGGGGTATTTTGGGGGAGGGAGGCTTCTTGAATGATGGCTATATGGATATTATGTTTTTTAAGGAAATGGTTGAGTTCTATTGATTTATTGGTTAGGCCATTGATATTTAATTGTAGTATGTTGAGAGTTAGGGGGTTAGTTTTGGGGAGGGGGGATTTTGAATATTAGTGGGAGGTTTGCATATTGGGCAGAGCCTGTGTTATCTCTGGGGAGATTTTGGAATGGGGAGCAGGTCAGGTGAACCCACCCGAGACAGCTTTTGCATTGAATGCTGTTTAGTCCTACTATTAGTTGGCATATGGAGCAAATATATATATATATATATATATATATATATATATATATATATATATATATATATATATATATATATATATATATATTGTGGAGTCTGGGGCAGGAGGCTGCTAGCCCCACTGTTGAAACCTAAGCAGCCTCCGGGAAGGAACGCCACTTATCGTGACAACGCTTCATCTCTTCAACATCAAACATCCCTTTATTGAAGGTGGTTCTCAAGACTTTCACCTAACCCCTTCAAATTCACCAGAGTGACATGTGTCAATGGAGTGGCACAACGAACACCAGTAAGCAACCATGAACACCCATCAAATGTGATTCCGAACACCCATCAAATCACCGAACAAACATCAAATCAAGTTTCTTCTGCTGGGCGCTACTCTGTTCGGCCATCTGGCCGCCTGTACCGCGCTTCTCACTGCAGGTGGACCAACTGCACGTGGCAAGAGTACAGAGCAGTCGAAGCCTTTTCAGTGACCTTAATGTGTGCACACCTGGCTTTCACTCTGGACAGCTACTCGCTCTACTAACTGACGTCCCAGGTCCAGAGAGCGGAGGTGCTCGCGGCATTGTCAGCGCCTGGTGGGAGTTCTGTGGCGTTCGAGGCAGTAGGCTGCTAGCCCCACTGATGAAACCTAGAGCAGCCTCCGAGAAGAAACGCCACTTTATCGTGACCGCTTCATCTCTTCAACATCAAACATCCCTCTATTGAAGGTGGTTCTCAATACTCTCACCTAACCCCTTCAATATATATATACCTGTATATATATATATTGGTGCATATATATATATATATATATATATATATATATATATATATTGTTGGTATACATATATTATTGCTGCTATTATTGGCTGCTGCCAGTACATATAGCAGCAGCAAAGAGCATATAGCATATATACATATATATATATATATATATGTTATATATTGCTATTATTGAGTTATTGTTATATATATATATATATGTTATATATATATATATATATATATTATTACTATATACATATATATATTATTAATATATATATATTACTGGCTGCAAGGCTGGTTGTTGTTGTTACAGCAGCAAGAAGAAGAGCGCAAGGCTGGTGCTGCTACAGCAGCACATAAGGCTGGCTAAGGTTGTTGCTGGCTAAGTTGCTGTTATGCTATGAGCATATATATTATATTATATATATATGAGTTGAGTTGCTGATATATATTACTGGTTATATACATATATATATATTAAAAATTATATATATATATTATTATTATGAGTTATATATATATATATATATATATATATATATATATATATATATATATATATACATATATACAGTATTAATATATTATATATATATATATATATATATATATATATATATATATATATATATATATATATATATATATATATATATATATATATATATATAAAGATATTAAGATATATATATAGGCAGTTATGCAGGAGGTACACGGTGTTTAGTAAGCATACGGCAAATATTAAGAGATTATTCCTTGGAGTATTCTAAGGATATTTTCCCCTGTGACGATTTTTGAAAACACGTTTTGTTTCGGAGCGTAGGAACAGTAAGATTAAATAACAAACAGTTAACAAACATTAGCATGGCCCTTTCTGTTGAAGAAGATGTGCTGGACATGATAGAGGAAGATCCAGGTACGTCTACTCGAAATATTGCAAATAATTTGAATGTAAGTAATGGGACTGTTTGAAAAATTCTGATGGAGTATTTATTCTACCCATACCACATACAGTGCGTTCAGGAACTTCTTCCTGCTGATTTTCCTCCACGTATTGCATTCTGCCAATGGCTTTTGCACACATTGGTTCAAATCCCTCAACTACTGACGCTGATTCTTTTTACCGATGAAGCTAATTTTCGGCAGTCAAGGAGGAGAAGACTGGATTCGTGCATTCTAGCTGCAGGTGGTCATTTTCAACACTTCTTGTAGATTAAGAAAGTTTACATGTAATGTTTGACAGTAAATGTTTGTTATTGTCGTAACTTTTGTTCCCCCCTGTATCTGCGAAACAAAGCGTGTTTTCTAAAGTCATCAAAGGACAAAATATCCTTAGAATACTCTAGGGAATAACCTCTTCAATTTTTGCCGTATGTTTACTAAACACCCTGTATATAT
>JABUQX010071682.1:0-20000 GCA_015478945.1 Trachelipus rathkii | reverse complement strand
GACGTCATTTTGATGGACTCATCTTATACCAATCTATATTGATGATTCATCTTTGAGTTGGAAAATGCATTCTTGATGGCTCATCTACTACCCAACCATCATATGAGCAGAGGCTACACATTTAGACAGGACCGAAACGTTTTCGAGTCCCTCCGCAGCGCATACCCCTCCGGGAAATCGCCGCGTGCGCCCCCAGGCGCAATCCGGCCGCGTTACCGCCCGCCGCCTGCGTCCGCAGACGCAATATTTCGCGGAGTAATTTTGGTTACCGACGCCGAACGTGCGTCCGCAAGACCGCAATTTTCCGCGTAACCGCCGCCGCGTGCGTCCGCAGACGCAATATTACCGCGTGAACAAAAAATATGATATCAATGTAAACTATTCAAAGAATTTCATTTCAAATATCACGATGGAGTCATTTCAATTTTTACTACAATTTGCTACGAAAATTTTATTAAAAAACAATATACTACATACCCTTAATCAGTAAATCAGTAAATCAATAGAGGTGTTATTACCTAACACCTAAGGGATTAGTATGCTTTTGTTTTACTGTTTTACTGCTTTAACTTTCTGTTTTACTGCTTTAACTCTCTGCTTTACTGCTTTAACTATCTGCTTTACTGCTTTAACTATCTGCTTTACTGCTTTAACTATCTGTTTTACATACCTTAAAGCAGTAAATCAGTAAATCAATAGAGGTGTTACCTAAGGGATTAGTATGCTTTTGTTTTACTGCTTTACTGCTTAACTTTCTGCTTTACTGCTTAACTTTCTGCTTTACTTTAACTATCTGCTTTTACTGCTTTAACTATCTGCTTTACGGCTTTAACTGCTTTACTGCTTTAACTATCTGCTTTACTGCATTTAACTCAATATTAACTGATTAATACTTATTTATTTTATTCTATGTTAATTTTGTTTTATACTTTTTATTATTTTTTATTATTTTATTATTATTATTTTATTTTTGTTTTAATACTTTTTATTTAAAAATTGTAATGTAAGAAAAACACACGTAGTTATATAAACCTTTTATTAAAATAAAATGTTTATATACACTAGTTTTTGGGGATAGTAAAATCGCGTTTTTCATTTTAAGGCATTTATTACATAATTAGAAACTATAAAATCCATTGACATACAAATTTTTAGCATTCGAATTATATTTACAAGTTATTATAAACATACACTTATTTAAAAAGCCACATAATGAAAATAAATACAGTAGGACTCCACACAATTAGGAATATAAGGATTAACATGGAAGACATAGTTTTTACACAACTTACATTATTATATTTTAAAAATAAGGTGATATAATGATTATTCAATATAAATTTTAAGTTCAAAGAATCAATTATGTGAACAGCGTCGTTTTTTGCTCTATAAAACGGAAATCCAATGTCCTGTTGAGGTAATGTGACAGGCAGTGTATTGAATATGAAGCAGGTATCCTTCTCCAACTTTACAGAGTTTATTTCGTTAATAGCGAACACCCCTAAAAAGCGATGATCATTTTTAAACACCGATTTTATTTCCTCTTCATCATCTTAATAAGTCAAAGTACGTTGCGTAATCTGTCAATTTCAATGAGTTGAGGATGCTCAAGATAGACCACTACAGTGATGGGTGTTTGTAGACTTGATCCAAAAGAGAGACTTAATCCTAAGTACCCTTCTCAAAATGTTTAAATGAGGCAATTACAGGCTGAAAGGTCAGCTGTGAGATCATAGGCATATAAATTACTATTCTCTTGCGTATTCTTCAAGATTTAAAGCCTGTCCCACTATCATTTACATGATACAGATTGGTATTAAGTCGTTAAAAAAGGACGGTGCAGAGAGATAAGTCTCCGTTGTATAACATTTCATAATCACGTCCGTGAGGAAGTCCATTCACATGTAAACTGATGCCCCTAAGTCCGAAAGGGTGTGAATTTTTAGGGTGATTTTTTATAATTCCCAGAGTAGGCGTCATGTTCCACAATCCCTATTATTACCTTCTGTGGTAAATTTCCGTTCACAATGTTAGGGATATTGATACTCGATAAATCCTTGAGTGAAATTAAATATCTTGGTTTCAACTCTCTTAATAGGGTACTTTGCTATAGTATTCAAAAGCGAATTTTCAATTTCCAAATGACGCTGTGGTGATAATTTCACTTTTCTGACATAGAGATAAGCTTCCAACAGTTTGAAAACAGGTTCTGGACATACAGCTGTAGCAGTAGGCTTACTTTTTATTTTAAGAGCAAATTTAGGATTTGAACGTGATAAAATGATTCTAGTATCTACAGATGGTAGAATGAGTCTTTCTTGAGAGAAGATATCGCCATTTAATCAACCGTAAAATTCATAAGTATTATTTATGACTTTAGCTTCTTTATCTATATGTGCAGCTCATCTTTGAAACTATAAAAACCACATGATTTGAGATGAGGGGACTGTTTTAGCGTCGTCGAATAATTTAACAAATGTTCTATATAGCTTCTATAAGGATAATTAGCTGCTGCCGCCCCTAGTGAAGTTTCGTTAAGATAGACTTCAACCTGGGAGAAACATGTATACAGGAAATTTATCTCTGTAGTATATACTATATGGTCATCACCCTAGGAAGATCTTGTGCCGTCAGGTTTTGTGAATTTCGTTTTTACATATAAAAACACATTTAGAGGGGTCAAGGTATTGATCAAAGAACCCTGGAATATTGGAACTCTAGAGGAACATCCTGATTGTAATTGAATGCAAAGAGGATTAAATTACTGATAAAGTTGGATTCGCTAACGCTAATCTGTGTAGGGTCATGGAGAAGAGATCCAAATTCACTTTACAGCAATTCAGGACTAGAAGGGATGAAGGAAAATGCACTTGCTATGTGCGAGGTCTGGTCGTATAATGAGCATTTTCATGAAAAACACATTACTTATATACAGTAATACACACCTCGTATAAAAGTTATCAGTTAGTAATTAAATAGCAAATTACATCAAATACATTTTGTTCTTTAGAGGTTTTTTCCGCTTAGTCTTTTTCTTTATGGCAATCTTCTTGTGCCTCGCCCCTGGCCTGACATTTTACGTCTTATTTAACGCTTAACATCATCCCACATCTCATCTGAAACATCTGCGATACGTCTTTTTAATGCTGTACGAGGATTATTTCCTGCAGCAATATCTTGAATAGTATGCAGCCCTGTTCTTATAGCTTTTTTACATATATTTCCCACCTCTCCTGAGTAGAGGTCTTGCACTTCTCCATAGCTTGGCAAAAAAATCCACCCAAGGCCGTAGCCCCCTCTGCATTTTGATCCTCTGAATACCCTTTCTTCTTCCATTATTACAGGAGTGTCTTTCATATACATCTTTTACACTGTGAGAGTAGTTAATGAAGAAAAAAATAATCTGCCTAACACCTCCTTATAATTCCATTATGCTGTAATTACTGCATCTGTTTCTTTCTAATATGAACTTTGCATAACAATGCGCCGTATGTAAAGGGGAAGGGATTTCCTTCTACATCTTTTATATGCAAGCGTACAGAGTCAAAATTTGATCTACTCAGAGGTAGATAATGAACATTAGGAATGTTATAACTTTACTCTCTTTGGGAAAATATAATACTCTTAATAAAGGAGCTTTAGTATTACCTACATGTTGATGATTCCAATTATATTTGTATATCATAAGCCATACCTGGATGATTGAGCATCTCGGATGGGGGTACATGTATAATTGTAGTACTCGATACCGCCTTCATACTTTGTGTTCATTGATGAAGGTCATGCGGTGTTTATTCTCCACTTAAGAAGTAGGAGTAGTATAAGCCCTCTTCAACATAGTAGTGGGTTATATCTATGATAGTATATCCAGCGAAGCTATTCACGTTTAGCGAATAGTTTACTTGCCACGGTGATCGTTCGGAATAAAGCATTGTCACTGTCTCGTAGGTTTTACACTTGACTTTTGTAGCTTTAAAGATATATTACTTGTATCGTCAGAGGTACGCATTTCAGTTGTTTGATACCAAAGTCCTTACACATAATATCTCACATCAAAGAGAACGTGTTAAAATGAACTAAAATTGGTCAGCACGATTTTAGATATTGACCTCCGTTAAAGTAAATTCGTTTCAATAAAAGTATTCTTTTGTGATAGCAAATGGGTAAGTCGCAATTTCACCTTTGGCAATTGTAGTCCTTTTCATATAAAACGGAGTGGTACACTTGCCACTTGTAATATAGTTTCAACACCATTTCTACCACTTGTCTGTACACTTCCATCCAGAATAGATTGTGAGGTAAATTTCCTATGTCCGTATTTAATATCATTTCACATAATCCTACTATCCTACTTCGTATGCCTCTCTTTCAAGTTGTATAGGATGCATTAACACAGTTGTAAAATCCGAGATTATTATCAGGATGTAAATCCAAGGGAGGCTTGAAGACGGAGAGTTATAAAATAAAAGTGATCTACCACTCTCCATGATTTAATGACAACTGTAATTAATTGTTCTGTTTAACTTCACTTGCTTTGTAGTTATAAGTATTAAATCTTAGCAGGATATCCCCTGCACTTTCCATTTTTCACCAGATACTGTTTTAGTTTTTCCCATTATTCCTGCTCGTAAGCTAATATTTTTTCAATTTTATATTTCATGAGTTATCAGGTAACATGATTGAACCTTACTTTTTGTATTTTCTGTTTATAAAATTCCTCTCTTTTTATTGTTATCGACCATCTATAATCGCCCATGGATAATATAGCTTCAAGTTAAAACTAATCACGCCGGAAATTGGTCGGATATTGGAACTTTAAAAATCAGTAGTTCCGAGAACCGGATTCATATCCCTTTTCTAAAGACATTTCTTCTGTGCGAGATACTCTTACATAATTCGTTTACCTTTATTCCTGAAATATCTTTTATTTTATGTTTTCTTTTCTACCCTAGATTGCTACAGCCTCTAGTTTTGCATTCTAAAGGAGTGACTTTATAGTTCTATGTAAAGACCTGTTATAAAATAAGCTAGATCATCAAGTATATCAATATATTTTTAAAATTGCTCATCTTAGTAAAATACCTATGCATGCGCTCCTTAATAGTACGTTGGACTCTTTCAACTATTGCCGCCTTGTTTACGGAAAATGTATTGTAATAGCTTATACCATACTCCCAGAGCACCTCCTGAAACTCTCGCCCCTTGAATTCCATTCCTGAATCTGTCCAAAATGATTTAGGTGTTCGCCTTTCATCTTTAATAATTTCAAGTACTGCACTGGCTACTGTAGCTGATCTTTTATCTTTTAAGGGTTTCAACCATAGGTATCTAGAGTATACGTCAATTGTAAAAAGTATATATGAAAGCCTTCATTATAAGAGCTGTATTTAATCATTTCCGCAATAAATTTCTATCTGCCATATTGCTATCTTGAGCTGCCGGGGATATGAGTTTTCGTGTAGAAATTTTTTCTTACAGTTTATGTAGAGGTAAAATGCCTCTTCACCCTCTAAATATGCTTTTAGCTCTTTTTTCTCAATATTAGGATTACCTTAAAGCAAACCTACTGAAAACGCCCCAAAACGATTGGCTCCCTCATTGAAGTAATACTTAATCAACTGACCTTCCTGCGCTTCCATGTTGTCTACTGACACACGTGTAAGCGTTATATATATATATATATATATATTTCACAAAAATGTGATATTAGGGCCCAAAGGATAAAGAAAAAAGAAAAAGATTTAAAAATAACATTATTTAACACAACATTACAACATAAATAAAATATATATATGATTAATACATAATTACGATAATCCAACTAGGCCTATTATAAGGTGTTTTTCTTATTCGTCCTCTGGTAACACGTTTAAATTTATCTGATGCGTAAGAAGTACCTGATGGACTTGAATCAGGTCTAGGTGTCACGGGGATATTATCTAAGTCTGCTAATCGCCTTGTATTTAAGATTAAACTTCTGGGGAAATTAATAGTCTGAAGTTCTTGTTTGATCTCATTCCACCCTTTTACAGGGCCTTTCTTCCAGTTACGTGAGAGATCGGCTATCAAATCCACAATATTTGATCCTTTAACTATTTCATCATCAATTACGATCTGCCTGCTCATTCAAAGTTTAATTTGGTCTTTTAAAATATTATAAAAGCGTATGTCCTGATTTTACGCACTCTAATAGGTAAGCTCTCCTCCAGGATATTTTTAAATATATCTTCATTTTTCACTTCAAGCTTTACTTCATTAGGTATATCTACATTATCGGTTAGCGGCATACGTAGGGATGGATGTAGGTGCAAGTCTTTAAGATCTATCAATTTTTGTATGGCCTCTTGGTATAAGATGCGTTTCTCAGGATGTAATGTCTGAATTTAATATCTTAACACTTTTTCTCGTATTGGTATTCTGTTCAAGCTTTAGGATCATATTACTATGAGGTAGAGGGTTGCTGAAAAGATATGGTTCGTTCACCAATATAAGATTCTGTTTGGGGCAGTTGTGGTGCTGATGATGAAAAGAGGTTGAATGTCAATGGCATTAGGATGTAATATCTGCGTATATAGGGCGGTGATGTGATTTTGGTGAGTTGGGTGCAATAACTGTCCATATTTTGAGTTGTTGAATGATGAATCGGCTGAAATGAATTCTGTACAGATGCTGTATTATTATACCTCATTTTCTCATACTCATTATATGAAGTACAGAACCTCCTTCATTAATGTGCCAACCACTTAGTTTCAGTTGGAGCTATAACGGCAGAAGCAGTAATGGTAGGAATACTCCTCCTCCTCTCTGTAGAACAACTTCTTTTTATTTTTCAGATTTGTTTATGTTGAGGAGAAGTTTTTAATGATGTTCTATACGACGTAGCTTTACCTTCTGCAGGTCTGTATTAAAGAACATTTCCTTTTTATAACATCTTAAACAGGGACTTCACATACACACTGATGAATTTCTCGATCCTCACTAATTAGTTTTACGTTTTTCAGAAGGTTTCAGCTTTTTAAAATTTTTTTATAAGAGGTAAATACTTGAAACTAGAGCACTCATTATTCAGGTATGTGTACAGTTTCTATCTCATACGGAAGAATGTGGGTACGAGCAACACTCTGGCGTGTTTTGGGTGAAGGTTCACACATCAAATAATTCGCTCTTGTGGGGATCGAAGTAAAGGAACCTCTTATATACTTTTAAGAACTCTTTCCTTTGAAGGGGAAAACATGTTGAGTTGCCAATAACATTAATTTGACTCATTGTCTCTTCTCTGCCAAACAAATAGTAGAAATACTGTGTGTTTAAAGAAACACTTCGCATATGCTTGCTTTGATGAAAAATATTCTGTGTTATGAAAAATACAGAGACATTTAGATGATGAGAATAAACTGTGAACGCTTCTGCTATTTCCAAATTCAATTTGGCATTAAATCATCTAATACAATAATTTTGTGTCCATGTATATTGTCCAACGATCTTGATCATCGCTTTTTAGGAGGTGTTCGCTGATTAACGAAATAAACTCTGTAAAATTTTTGAGAAGGATACCTGCTTCATATTCAATACACGTGCCTTCGTCACATCACGCTCAACAGGACATGGAATTGCGTAATAGCAAACAAAAATGAATGCTATTAAAAAAGAATTGCTACTTTGAAACTTTAAAATTTATATTGAATAATCATTATATCACCTTATTTTTAAAATATAATAATGTAAGTTGTGTAAAAACTATGTCTTTCCATGTTCAACCCTTATATTCTAATTTGTGTGGAGTCTACTGTATTTATTTCATTATGTGCTTTTTAAATAATGTATGTTTTAATAAACTTGTAAATATATTCGATGCTAAAAATTGATGTCAATATTTTATAGCGCCCAACTTACGTACGAAATGGTTTGAAATGAGTAACGCGATTTTGATACTATTCTCCGCAATATAACATAGAGTTGTTTATTATAAACTTTTTATTTTTAATAATAAGGTTTATATAACTACGTTGTGTTTTCTACATTACAATTTTTAAATAAAAGTATTAAAACAAAAATAAAATAATAATAATAAAATAATAAAAAATAATAATAAATAAAAAGTATTAAAACAAAATAAACATAGAAATAAAAATAAATAAAAAGTATTAATCAGTTAAATATATGAGTTAAAGCAGTAAAGCAGATAGTTAAAGCAGTAAAGCAGATAGTTAAAGCAGTAAAGCAGATAGTTAAAGCAGTAAAGCAAAGAGTTAAAGCAGTAAAGCATATTAGTTAAAGCAGTAAAGCAGAAAGTTAAAGCCAGTAAACAGTAAAACAAAAGCATACTAACCCCTTAGTACACCTCTATTGATTTTACTTGATTTACTGCTTAGTATGTAATCAGATAGTTAAAGCAGTTAAAGCAGATAGTTAAAGCAGTAAAGCAATAGTTAAAGCAGTAAAGCAGAGAGTTAAAGCAGTAAAACAGAAAAGTTAAAGCAGTAAAACAGTAAAACAAAAGCATACAAATCCCTTAGGGTTAGTAAAACACCTCTATTGAATTTACTGATTTACTGTCATAAGGGTATGTAAAGTATGATGTTGTTTTAATTAAAATTTCGTACAATTGTAGTAAAAATGAATGACCCATAGTATTTGAAATGAAATTCTTTGAATAGTTTACATTTGATATCATATTTTTGTTCACCGGTTAATATTGCCGTTCTGCGGACGCACGCGCGCGGTTACGCGAAATATTGCGTCTGCGGCGCACATCGGCGTCGGTAACCGGAAATTTTGCGTCATGCGGACGCACGCGCTCGGGTAACGCGGGAAATATTGCGCCTGCGGGCGCACGCGGACGGCGGTTTCGCGGAGGGGTTGGCCTGCACGCGGACTCTGAAACGTTTGCGGCCACTGTCTCAATGTGTAGCTCTGCTCTATGATGTAGGAGTAGAAAGCAAGCATCAAAGATGATTTCATCAAAGATGAATCATCAATATAGATGTATCAAAGATGACGTCATCAAAGATGTACGTAGTCAATAGATGAACCTTCAAAAGTTTGAGCATCAAAGTTGAGACACTTAATGCTGAGGCATTAATGTTGAGGCTATCAAAAATATCGAGCATGTAAGTTTAAGTGCCTATGTTGAGTGTGAGTGTAAGTGTAATATGGTTTAATGTAAAGTGTCTATGTGAGCGTGCTAAGTGCTTATAAGTGTCAAGTGGTATAACTGTCATAGTGAATGTATGTATAGGTGACATTAGTGTATGTGTGTAAATGACATAGATGAATGATGTATAAGTGTAATGTAAAGTAAATCTCCGTTTTGTATGTTAAGTAAACTGTGTGTGTGATGGTGTGGTGTGTGTGGTGAAGATTTGTGTGCTGTGTGTGTGTTGTGTGTGTTGTGTGTAGGTGTGTGTGTGGATAGATCCATACATGCGTTCAAGTTAGGAACGAAATATGGGACGGGTGGCACGAGTGGCCAGAAAATTGGCGGTGGGCCGAAATTGACCCATGGTATATGGCAAGGTTAAGGTCGAAATATCATGGTCAACAAGGTAAAGACATCAAAAAATACGGCTAAGCCCATAAAGGAAGATCAAAAATTACCGTGTCGGCAAAAATGACCCATGGAAGACCAAAGGCTGGCCGAAAAAATTAGGGTGGGTCAAAATTGACCCAAGGAAGGCCAAAGGGTTGGTCGAAAATTAGGGTGTGCAAAAATTGACCCCTGGAAGACCAAAGGGTAGCCAAAAATTACCGTGGGCCAAAATTGACCCATGGAAGACCAATAGGGATTGATCGAAAATTTAGGGTGGGTCAAAATTGACCATGGAAGACCAAAGGTAGCTAAAAATTACCGTGGGCCAAATTGACCCATGGAAGACCAAAGGGTAGCCAAAATTACCGTGGGCCAAATTGACCCATGGAAGAACAAAGGGTAGCCAAAAATTACCGTGGGCCAAAATTGACCCATGGAAGACCAAAGGGTAGCCAAAAATTACCGTGGGCAAAAATGACCCACGGTCGAAAAAATTAGGGGAGGCATAA
The DNA here is from genome assembly GCA_015478945.1 of Trachelipus rathkii. NCBI lineage: Eukaryota > Metazoa > Arthropoda > Malacostraca > Isopoda > Trachelipodidae > Trachelipus > Trachelipus rathkii. The sequence continues at coordinate 9,962 of JABUQX010071682.1, read as the reverse complement.
AATAGGGGGGGTAATACGTACAACGGTTGCTGACGCAACCGTTTGGCGCAACCCTTCTTCGAAGGGTTGCAAAAAATTAGGGTTGCCAAAAAATTAGGGTTGCCAAAAAATTAGGGTTCTCAAAAAATTTGGGTTCTCAAAAAATTAGGGTTCTCAAAAAATTAGGGTTCTCAAAAAATTAGGGTTCTCAAAAAATCAACTTCCCCTAAAAGGACAAGGGTAGGTAAAAATTTGGGCCAAAATTGACCCATAGAAGACCAAAGGGTTGGTCGAAAAAAAGGTAAAGGCCCAAAAAGGTCAAGGCCCAAAAAGGTCAAGGTCAGGTAAAAATTTGCGCTCAAAAAAAGGTCAAGGCCAAAAAGGTCCAGGCCCAAAAAGGTCAAGGGCAGGTAAAAAATTGGGCTCAAAAAGGCCTCAGGTAGGTTCCTGGACGCTGTGGTCAAAATGACCAACACGTCCAATATGGTTGTCCTACTACATATATAGATATATAATATATATATATAATCTACATATAAACTTTCTATATATACTAGTATCGAGTAATATATATATATATAATATAATATATAATATATATATAATAAATATAATATATATTATATATATATATAATATATATATATATATATATATATAATAATATTATATAATATATATATCATATATATAAAATATATATATATATATATATAGTATATATATATATAAATAGACTCGATATATATATAAAGATATTATATATAATTATATATATATATATATATTATATATATAATATATATAATATATATATATATAAAAAATAATATATATATATATTATATATATATATATATATATATATATTATATATATGATAATATATATATATATATATATATATATATATATATATATACTATATATATATATATATATATATATAGTACTATATATATATATATATATATATATATATATATATATATATATATATATATATATAATATATATTATAATATATACCTTAATACCTTCTCACCCCCTGGCCACCCTGTCTTCAGTGCTGCCACACTGCCTCAAAGTACCCCGCCAGCTTGGCCGGTCTCCTCCATAGATCTTCCAGTTCAGAGATGTTCCAGATTGCTCTGGGTTGAGAGTTAGAGCGATAGATTGGAAGGAAGTGCTAGACAGTTTCCTGGGCCAGGTTACAATTTGGACAGATGCTTGATATGGCTTGGTTTAGATTGAATCTGTGTTTATATTGCTTTAGATTTGGGTAGTGGAAGCATTTCAGTTTGGCCAGGGATGAATGAGTGGTTCTGGAGAGGGAGACTTAATTGTCAGTTAGACATGTTTAGAAGAGGTTCATATATTGTTCTGTCAAATTTGTGGCTGTGTTTATTTTTTGATGTGTTGTGACGATGGTGATGTCATCTGCGTAGGTTGTAATGTTGGTGTGGTCTGTTTGTTGTTGTGGGAGATGAGCAGTGAATAAGTTGAACAATGTGGGAAATAAGATTGCTCCTTGAGGTACTCCGTTGTTGATGTTCACTGTACGAGATATTTTGCTGTTGATTTGAGTTTGGGCTGTTCTTCCTGATAGGAAGTGAGATAACCGTTTTCTGAAATTTGTGGGGATGTTGGAGTTTATTATTTTGTGGATTAGATTGTGTTTTGGAGCTGTCGAAGGCTTTGCTGATGTCGATTGCGATGAGTGTTATTTTGTGTATGGGTTTGGAGTTTAAGACGTTTATTATGGGTTGGATGATATTTATGAGTGCAGTTGTGGTTGAGTGATGTGGTTGGAAGCTGTGTTGGAACTTTTGTTTGGGGATGTGAAGTGTAATTTTGATCAGAATGAGTTTTTCGGGAAGTTTGCATTGTGTTGATAATAGTGATATAGGACGGTAGAAGGAGGGGTTTGAGTTTTTTTTTCCAGGTTTTAGCTTTGGTATTATGATTGCTTTTTTCCAGATGGGGGGGGGGAATAAAATTTGGATTGATGGTGCTATTAAATATATGTGTGCCAGTTGGGTTAATGCTGTATTCCCTAGTTGTTTGAGGTGTTTGTTTGAGATATTGTCTGCCCTGTTGTTGGAGGATTTTAAGGAACACTGGTGTTTTCTAGATCCATTGTGGTTATTTGTATTGTTTGGTCGTGGTTGCTTTTATTTTCTTGAGGGCTTTGATAATTTTCCTGTTTTGTGGGTGAGTGGGTTTGTGGCTTTGTTTAGCGAAATGTGTGGCGAGGGTGTTTGCGAGTTGTTTGGAGGTTTGTGTGTTGTGTGAGTTTTGATTTTTTTATGTATTCATGTATTCGTGGCTGGTATTTGCTTTGGGTTTTCAGTATGCTTATTGTTTTCCACATTCTGGTGTTGTTAGTGATTTGCAGGTTATTTGTGAGGAAAGTTTGGAAGTTATTCGGGGAGTGTGCTTTCGTTAGGTTTGTGATTTGGGTGTTTAGGGTATTGATGTGCTTTTAAGATAATTGTGATTGAGCTGTGTTTCTGAGTGAATCACATTGTTTGATTAAGTTTTATATTTTAAGGGTTAGGGTTAGATTGTATTTTAAGGAATCCTTTTGGGATATTTTGATTTGCAGCATTTTGAATTGAGGTAGTGAAGGTTTGGATAGATTTGTTAAGGGTGGAAGTGTTTGTAATGTTTAAAGGGGGTAAGTTGCTTCCTATGTATTCAGTGAATTTTTCTCAGTCAACTTTTTTTGTAATTTGTGTATGTTTTTCTATCAGGAGGAGTATGTTTATTGAGGTTTTTGTATTTGATGATGATTGGGAGGTGGTCGGAGTTTTAATCGGTTAGTGTAGGAAAAGTAATTTGATGTGTAAGTTAGGTGAGAAGAAAGTTAGGTCTAGGGAAGTGTAAATTTGATTAGTTTGGGGGGGATTCTAGTATGGTAGTTTGGGTTGTTGAGAATGCTTGGATTTTCAAGGTTTGATAGGATTATGGATTCCTCTGGGATTGGCAACTTGGGCTGTTGTACTCATAATGGATGGTGAGCGTTGAGGTCACCTTCCATTATTAAATATGGAATATATATGATATAGTATATTATATATATATATATATATATATATATATATATATATGATATATACATATATTATATATATATATATAATATATATTAATATTATATATATATATATATTATTATATATATATATATCTTCCTCTTATCCTATCCCCAGATTGGGGGTGAGGTAGGTAGCATACACCGGAACAGAAAAATAATAGAAGAACATGACGCAAGTCGAAAAGAAAGCCCCCCAACCTTCATCCCAAGTGAGAACTCGTCGCAGTCAGAAATATACACCCTGAGCGTTTCACGAGACTGCGACGGAAACTCCCTGTAGTATCTCGTCAATGTAGGGCTCATCCCGATGGCAAGCCCACAACCATACCCCTTCACAAAACCCCACTATTCCCTCCAGCTGTTATGCACTTTTCTTCTCGCCTTTGCCAACAAACTCACATTCCGTCTCCTTCAGGAATTCCTTTACTGACTTCACATCAACTTTTTCTGTCGTCTCCTAACCGTCGATTTCACACATCACCACTATACATCCCTTAACCAACCCGACTATCATACATCCTTTCATAATGACCAAATCATTATAATGTATTCTCTCGTTTATTCTCTCGTTTACGCCTTTTATCACACAACATAACTCCCTAATGCGTTCTTTTCTCATTTTATAACTTCTTCTCACAAATAACACTCCCCTAACACTTTGTAAATTAGACCTATATCTCTTATTCCAGACCATAGTTTCACTACTAAACATTAACTACAGATAAACAACATATTATCATGCAAAACCCCCGCACACTCCAAGACTTAGTCGCCTTCTGCATCACGATATGGATTTTAATTGCACAGCTACCTTCTACTATTCACAACTTTCCTACTATATCTACCTCTTACGCTCACTTTTCAACCAACATATATCTTAAATATTCAAACTCAGATACTTGTTTCAGTTGCTTACCATCTAACATGACTTTCACACCGCGGACTCTCCTCACTCATAACAATAACTTACTTTAATCTACATTTACTTTCATACATCCTCTTTTACAGCACCATGGCAAACTTTCCTTACCAAGTCTGCTCAAAACTCTAATTCCACAGATTCACCCATAAAACAAACCATCCGCATAATATATCGACAGGACTCCTCCAACTCTCTTCCTATTCCACATCATATCTAACACCTTCCTGTCACCGCCCACCTCTAATTCTTTCATAACCTCACAAATATACAAATTAAATAACCAAGGAGACATAACACATCCCTGCTCCACTCCGCAAAATTAAACCAATCACCTTTGACATCATTTATTCTTACAAACGCTTCACTATCCTCATACGTATTGCGTACTTTTGATTCAATCCAGAAGCCACACTGATACCCTATATCACCAATACCTGCCACAGAGCTTCCCTTTAAATCCTGTCATACGCCTGTTACAGATCCATATAACCTAAGTCCAATATATTCTTCTTCTCTCTCATTTTCTCAATCAATCATCTCAATGTTAAAAATTTGATCACATAAATTTTTCCCTTTTCCCCTTGTATACCACTTCTAAATGCACATTGTTCATCACCAATTACTCCTTCAGTCACTCGACGTACTCTTTCAACCAAAATACCTGCATATATCTTTCCTTGAGATTCAAATGTCTCTTACGGAATAAAACTAATGTATTATTTAGATATATATTTTGGACTTTTTATTTACATTTTTTATTGTGTATTAAAAATTAAAATACATTTAAAGTATATTTTTGTCCGCGTTATTAATGATAAATAAAGAGTGAAATGTTAATTTACATCACTGGTGGCCAATATAGGGTGCCAATGATTGCCTAAGGGCCAATGTACCATTTTAATTCATGATAGACATTAATTTGGAGAACTTAACATGTGATCGTATAAAGATGCTTATTTTGGTTGAAACACTTTTCTCTCTTATATTTTACTGAATTTTTTAAGTTCAACAAAAATTTTATGTCATATTTTTTATTTCTTAAAATTTATTTTTCTTATCTTTATTATCTTAATTAAGGGGAGACTTTATCTTCAAAATCCATTTCTTCGAACCGATAAAAGAAAATGTTTTTTGAATGAACAACTTATTTATCTTTAATTTTTTGGGGAAAAAAAGAAAAAAAAATGTTCGTTTTTTTTTGGGGGGGGGGAGAATGGAAATTTTTTTTTCGCGGGCTTTCAGACACAAAATGGGCAATCAAATCTTTAATTCAAAGATTATTCCAATGCTTTTACAACTAAAATACCTCTATTTTTGTGTAGTAAAATTTCATTAGACACTTATTTCAAATTTATTTTTTAAAGTTTTTTTTACATCTCTGAAAAGTATTTTCATAAATTTGAAGTATACAAGCAATCAATTCCACTGTGGAAACACCTTACAATCAACAATAAGCATTTAAATACAACGAGTCTGTGTAAAGATCTTTATATGCAGAGTTTGTTTACTCAAATTTTTAAGAAAAAAAGATGTTCGTTTTTTTTTAATGAATTTTTTGTGATCCAATGTAGAGTAAAAGAATGAAGTTGCTAGAAAACACAATAAACATTTGAAATATTATTTTCTTTTCTCAGACGGCGAATAAATATATATATATATTATATATATATTATATACGTATATAATAATATATATATATAATATATGATATCAAGTATAATATATATATATATCATATATATTATATAATATACTATATATATATATATATTATATATATATTATATAATATACTAATATATATTAGTATATATATTATATATAATATATATATATAATATATATATATATATTATATTATATATTATATATATATATATATTATATATCATATATATATAGTTAATATTATATGATATATATATATTATGATATATTATATATATATATATATATATATATATAATATATATATATAATAATATATATATATATATATTAATATATATATATATATATAGTATTAATATATTACTATAATATATAATATATATATAGTATATTAGTTATATATATATATAGTATATCATAAGTATATATATATAATATATATATATATATACTATATATATATATAGCTAACGTAAACATCGAAAACATCATGGATTTAAAGTAATTACCGAGTTTCAAGCAGTGATTCGAAGCAGGGAGAATTAAAACTGTTCGCGGATGCCTTCTTTTCTGGGTAGATGATGGACTAATGTAGAACTACTTGCAGCATTGTCTAACGACGAGCTGTTGCTCGATGGTTTCGAGTCCTGGCGCGAGTGAAATTTTTTATTCTTCTTATTTTGCAATTTGACACAGACAACATGTTGTGCTCAATTCGGCCGTTGCTTAACTTGGTTGGTTGTCTCTACCCGCAATGAGACCAAGCAGAAGGCCATCGTATGCTCCGCGCAGGTGTTCCAACCAGCCTCCTGTCGATTTAAATAGTATCGTATGTTTCAAGCTAGTGGTATCGGAGCAGAAAGATTAGAAAACTTTGCCGATATGCCTTCCTTTTTCTGGGAAGGAGGATCGGACTAGTGGTGAGGCTTCCTGGACATTGTCTAACGCGACGCTGTTGTCGATGGTTTCGAGTCCTGGCGGGAGTGAAATTTTTCTTTGTCTTTATTTTTTGCAAAATTTGTTGCAACAAGGCATGTTGTGCCCATTTCGGGGTTCTTTGACTTTGATTGGTTGCTCTTGTTACCCAGGAATACCCAAGCAGAATGCCATGTAGCCCAGCAGGTGTTCCAACCACCCTCCTGTCCATTTAAATAAGTACTCAGTTTCAAAACAATGATTTCGAAGCAATATATAAGAAAATTGTTCCGAATGCATCTTTTTCTGGATGTGGATCGGACAAGTGACAGAGCTTCCTGTTCCATTGGTCTCAAACGCGACCTGTTTGATGGTTCGAGTCTGCGCGAGTGAATATTTATATTCCGTCTTATTATTGCAATTTGGCCCGCAACAAGCATGGTGTGGCCAATTTCGGTGGTTTCCTTGAACTTGGTTGTTGCTCCTCGTTAAAACAGAAGCACGCGAAAGCAAATGCATGTATCCACAACAGCGTGTTTCAACCACCCTCATCGTCCGATTTAAATAAGTACGGTTTCAAGCAGTGATATCGGAGCCAGTAAATTAGAAAAACTGTTCGATATGCTTCTTTCGTGAAAGGCGATCGGACTAGTGGTAGAGCTTCCTGTATACATTGTCTAACGGCGACGCTGTTGTTCGATGTTCGAGTCCTGGCGGCGAGTGAATTTTTTCTTTCGTCTTATTATTGCAATTTGTCGCAACAAGCTTGTTGTGCCCATTTCGGCGTATCTTGAACTTTGGTTGGATACCATGTAACTCAAGGAACACAACGCCTGCGAATGCCATATCCCAGATCGGCTAAGGATCCGGCTCGCAGATCCGACTTCGGCTTCGGATCCAGATCGACAAGTTTCTGAACTAATTTGAAAATTGTTTCGGCTGTCTTCTGACAATTAAATTTTTTCCCAAAAATATTTTCCAGAAAAAATTCATTACCCAGATGCAGGCTCCGGATCGCCTCCGGATACGGCCTTCCGGATCCGACTAATGTTCAACATCTTATTTGGATAATTGTTCGCCGGTCTTCTTCTAATTGAATTTTTCACCTATAACAATATTTTTGAAAAATTGATACCTGGCATCCGATCCGGATTCGATCCGGCTTTCGACTCGACTCGACCTTCTACTTCGGATTCGCTCAGCTCGGCTCCAGACCTAAGGTTTCTGCACTATTTGAAAATTGTCAAGCACACTTCTCCTGGCAATAAATTTTTTACGAAAAAAAATATTTTTCGAAAAATTCCCATATCCAGGATCCGGCTATAGGGATCTCGTGTCCATATCCGATGCTTTCGGTCTTCGCTCCGGATCACGACTAATTATCTACACTATTTGAAATTGATTAGCACCTTTTCTGGCAATAAATTTTTCCCCTAAAAATTTTTCTGAAGAAAAGTTGTACCCAGGATCGGCGGATCGATAACGAATTTCAGATCGATCTAGGATCCAGATCCGATCGACTAAAGTTTCTGCAACTATTATTTACTGTCAGCACGTCCTCTGCAATACTTTTTCACTTAAAAAGAATATTTTTTTAAAATTTAAATACTCCGCTCCGGCTCTGGCTTCCGACTTTGTTCCAAACTCCGACTTGGCTTTGGCTCCGAATCCGACTAAGGTTGTCTGATATTTGAAACTTGTTAGCAGTCTTCTTCATTAAATTTTTCACCTAAAAAATATTTTTGAAAAAATTCCTACTCGCAGGATCCGGATCCGGCTCCGGTTCCGACTTCGACTTCGGCTCCTGATCCGACTAGGTTTCTGCACTATTTGAAAATTGTTAAGCACGCCTCCCTGGCATTAAATTTTTTTACCTAAAAAATAATATTTTTTTCGAAAAAAATTTACTCATCCCGATCCGGCTAAGGATCCCGGCTAAGATCCTGCTCTAGAGTCCGCCTTCGGCTCCGATCCGACTAATGTTTCTACAATATTTTAAAATTGTTCACAAATATTAATGGTCGATGATCCAGTATTGAAAGATATTTTCCAGTGACCTTAATTTTAAAAAAGAAGAAAACCCGACTCCGGATCCGGCTCAACCAACGCTCCGGATACGACTTCGCTCCGGATACTAATGTTTCCTACACAATTGACAATTGTTAGCACGTTTCTGAGATAAATTTTTTCACCTAAAAAATATTTTCTGAAGAGTAAATTCATACCAGGATCCCGGAATCCCGACTCTGACTTGCTTCGCTCCGGATCCGACTGAGGTTCTGCATATTTGAAAATTGTTCGCACGTCTTCTGACAATTAAATTTTTCACTAAAAAAGTATTTAACGAAAAAAATGGCTCGGATAAGGCTCCGGATACGACTTTCGGCTTCGGCTTGGATCCGAGCTAATGTTTTCTAGACTATTGAACATTGTCAGCACGTCTTCTGGAAATAAATTTTTCACTCTCAAAAATATTTTCTGAAGAAAAATTCATACCTAGGATCCGGATCCGGATCCGGATCCCGGATCCGAAGTCAGCTCGGCTCCGGATCCGACTAACGTTTCTGCACTATTTGAAAATTGCTCAGCAGGTCTTCTGAAAATAAATTTCCACCAAAAAAAAATATTTCCCGAAAAAAATCATACCCAGGCCGGATCCGGTTATGACCGGCTTCTGCTCCGGATCCGACTAAAGTTTTCTGCAATATTTGATAACTGTTCAGCAGTTCTTCTGGCAATAAATTTTTCCACCTAAAAAAATATTTTTTGAAAATAATTTCATACTCTGGCTCCCGCTCCGGCTCCGGCTCGGGTTCGACACCTGCTTCTGGCTTCGACTCCCCTCCGGACCAGCTCGATCCGACTAAAGGATTCTGGCATATTGTGAAATGTTTAGACGTTTTCCTGGCATAAATTTTTCATCTAAAAATTTTTCTTTGAAAAATTTAAAAACAGGATCCGGCTGGCTCCGGCTACCGGCACCGCACCGCACAGCTCCGCTCCGGCTCCGGCTCCGGCTGCGGCTGCGGCTCGGCTCCGGCTCCGCTTCGATCTCATTTATTTGACTGAGTAAAATCGAAGAATGGGTGGAGGTTGAGAAATGAAAAAAAAAAAAAATGGATTTTCTATTAATTATAAATAAAAACTTTTTTTAATTAAAAATTGAATTGTAATTTTGACTGGAATTAAATTTTTTAGTTCGACACCTCTCTAAATAATTTCAGTATCTAAAAAAAACATTAGAATTTTTAAAAAAATTAGTTCATTAATGAAGTTCAGGAGGAATTTTTCTATAATCTAATAATAAAAAAAAATGTGAAAATTTTTGATTTTGACTTCAAAAAGTAGGGTGTCCGAGGATAAAGTCTCCCCTTT
>JABUQX010071681.1:0-31097 GCA_015478945.1 Trachelipus rathkii | reverse complement strand
CCAAAAGCAATGCCGTCAGCGTATGCCAAAATACCCCACCCATTGTTCTTATCTCATCCTGCTTTAAAATTAGTTATAGCCAAATCTAAGTAAGCAATAAACCACAAGGGCGATAATACACTCCCCTGCTTCACCCCGTCCTCAATTAAAACCACTTCTCATTTTCATGTCCCATCCTCACCTTACATATACACACCTTGAACAAACTCCTTATTGCATTTATCATCCTCCACAAAACTCCATATTCCTTCTCCAGATATTTTCACAACCTATCTCTTGGTATCAAATCAAAGTCTTTTTTATAAATCCACGAAGGCAACGCTCATCCTAACATTGTATTTCAACGTCTTCTCAACAATCTGTCTTAAACTAAAGACCAGATCCGTTGTTCCTTTATTCTACCTGTACCCATGCTGCTCCTCTCCCAACTTTTTTTCAAAAACTTTACTATAAGATTTATCAGAGACATACCTCCGCAATTTCCACAAATACAAGAATCTCCCTTTCCCTTATATATCGGCACGATTATTATTCTCCCCAACCTCTTTCGGACACTCTGCTTCACAGTTTCTCCCACCTCTCCATGCACCTATTGAACCAGAGGTAGAACATGAGGATTTACCTAGACCCATGGTAATAGAAAACAGACCTGTTTCTGCCAGTAAGGTCTCCTCCTCCTCCCTCCCCTCCTCTTCATCGCTGCATCCTCCTTCAAAATCATCAGCGGCGAAGAACTACTACTACTACTACTACTTCTACTACTACTACTACTACTACTACTACTACTACTACTACTACTACTACTACTACTACTACTACTCCTCCTCCACTTCTTATATCTGTAAATCGTCCCCTCCTCCAGCCCTCTTTTCAATAAAAACTCAAAATATTCAGTTAATCTCTCATATATTTCCTCCGCCGTCACCATCACTTCTCTCCCCGCATTTTTTTTATATTTAACTTCTTTTTACTTCCTGTATGACCTTGATAGTTGCTAAACCATGCAATAATGACATTTCTTTTTTGATCTTCCTCCAACCTCTCCCCCAGCTCCCTCCAACTCTTTCTATCCGCTCATCTTTTTATTGTTTTTGATTCATTTCTTGCGATTACACACTCCTCCCTCGTTTCCAGTGTCCTTTTCCTTAGCCATGTTCTCATCTTTTTTGGTTTTTGGTTTATCGCTTCCCTTACCTCCTCCGTCCACCACGGTGTATGTCTCTTCTATCCTCCTCCCATCCACACCTCCTCCAACACCTCCACAGCCACCTCCTTCAAATACTACACAACCTTTGACCACTCCTCTCCACTCTCATCCGATCCAACTCACTGTTCATTTATCCATTCTATCCTATTCTTCTTGTACTTGTCCCTTTGACTCTTATTCTTATGATCTTCTTTCTTAACAAATGTGTTTCTGAAGTTTATCCGAACTTATTACGATGATCTGCGTTCAAAGAAACCCCAGAATTACCTTCACGTTGCTCACTACCCTCTGCCTATGATATGGATATAGCAATCCGATCTCTGTGAAAATAACCAGCATTCGATTCCATCTATATCTTTAATATGTGGTGTTTCTCTAGTTTAAAAGGCCATTATATTTTAAGGTACCTGATCTCATATATTATAATGCCAACTTACACTCTTCTGCAAAAAGATATAAGAATCTTCCATCCTTCTCTCTCTCACCTTCCCACTCTGAATTTAAAATCCTCCCATCATTAGATCACCTCTGTTTTCATCGCCCATTACTTCTCCCATTTCCAAATATGAGTATCCTTCTCTCCGTGTTGCTTCCCTCTGCGAGCCGTACACCTGAAAATCTAATTTCTGCTCCAGTTTCATTACATACCATCAACCTCTTATTTAATCAGTCGCAACCTCTTGTGTGCAAGGGAAATAACCTCGTCGCTTGATATGTAAACCCATGTCTGCATTCTCATATATATATATATAATATATATATATATATATAATAATATATATATATATATATATATAATAGATATATAAATATATAATATATATTATATAATATATATTATATATACTTAAGGTGAAAATTGATAGGAAATTTGTAAGACAAAGCATGCATTGTCATTAAAAGGTATGCAGCTTTAGAGGCAATGCCGTCTCATGCTACCCATTCAAATGTTGGTGAAGCCTCCATACTTGTATACCGTATCTATTATTTGAAACGAAAGTATTTTGCGCCTCTTTCTCCCCAAAAGAAAGAGAGCGCCAACATAAAGAGTTAGCAATGGCGGGAAGGTGCCCAATACGGGACACCGCCAGGTTAACTCGTGATCAGTCCTAGCACAGCCCTCACACGATGAGGCGGTATCACTCTCGACCTCCTCCTCACAGGTCACTTAGATTAGGAATTCGTGCCATTTCTATTTGTTAGTTTTATATGTGTGTTATCATTATTGCTAACGTTGTCTTGTGCATTAGAATTATTACCTCATTTACTTAATTGATCAAATCCATATCTGTCAATTGTCCATATCACTATTGTCAAATAAAGCACTGTTGAAAGTACCTATTAATTAACCCCCCTCATTGGACAGTTGAAGTGATTTCAACCTAGACATCAGTGGTGCCTATGACAATTAGGTCTCTCCCCTAAAGTGACCCCTAAACCCTAATTTAGAGTCAGATAGTGCCTAAATTGCAAAAATTCCAAATTAATCGAAAAAAAAAATTTTTTCCGTTACTTTCTCGTATTAAGTGCTTAAAATAGTATAGTTAGATAAAGTAAATAATTATTTGAGTCAAAAATAATAATAACGTGAAGAATAAGCTTCTTATTAACCTCATTGAAAATAAGAAAGAAGTCTTATTATAACACTCGGTTTGTAACAGAAAAACCGTTTCTATTCGAAATTGAGAGTTTCAAAATAAACTTTGACATTATGCTTAAACTCCAAACGCCCAAACAAGTGACTCAAAACGACGCCAAAACCGAGTCAAGAACAACAGGCTATAGAAATGGTGTCAACAAAAAAAGAAATTAAGCCTTAAAAACTAAGCGGAAACCCACTTTAAAGAGGAAGAAAAAAGACTCCATTCCCAACGAGTCTCCCCCTCGCATGAGAGCAGGCCAAATCTGTTCCATCAGAGCTGAATGGAAAATCACGCCACCCTCTTCTAGAAAAACACAAAGCAAGTTTGCGCATTCAATCAGACTTCCAAATTTTCTTGATAATGATGTTCAAATTTGGATAAAAGCGGTGAAAAATATCTTCAAACTTCATGAAATAAAAAGTGGCCAAGAAAAATTAAGATTAATAGCGCCAAAGCTCCCAATTCAGTTATTAGCCACTATCAAAACCCCAATCAAAAATAATACCTATAAAGAATTGTTAAAAACGATAAAAAGAACCTACACAAACATCAAAAGAACAAAATACTATTCCTCCAAAAAATTTACGTAACAACGAACTCAATAGTCTATGCCTCTCTGTAAAGGAGACCATTGGTGAAGAAACCGCGCAAAACCTTTTCAGAAAACAAGAAACTCGTGTGAAATAATTACCAAAAAAAGATTAAATTTATTTTCATTATTCTCATTCAGATGCAATGTGATGTGCTTAGCGCATCGGAACTAATTCATCAAAAAATTAGAAAATAAAAAAAAAAAAGAAAAGCAAGTAGCAAAAACAACCCCCTCACACTTTGAAAAAAAAAAAAAAAAAAAAAAAAAATACAAAACCATTCGATATTCAGCAAGTGTTACCCATATCTGGTGAGGAAATTCACAGCTAAGAATGGAAAACACTTTAAAAAATTCAAAAACTTCAACGCAGAACATCTAAGTGAAAAATAAATATTTCAAGGAATTAAATTAAAAACAATTTTAAATCAGAAATTAAAAATAGTAGTTATTGTTTCCAGATATTACTAAAACCACTACTACTACTACTACTACTACCTACTACTACTACTACTACTACTACACTAATAATAATAATAATAATAATTAATAATAATAATAATATAATAATAATAATAATAATATAAATAATATAATAATAATAAAAATAAAAACAATATTTGATAACTATGCAAACAATGAAAAATGACAAGACAAGAAAAAATTGTGAAAATCCTTATGTAAGGAAATGTGAACTGTGTAAGACAAACGTTAAAATCTATGTAAAATGGCATAGCAACGCCATCTTGAGTTAAAAATAACAACAAATTCAGATAAAAATAATCAAGTATAAAAATTACAAATAATACAAGTGTTAGTTCAAAAATACAGCCAAAAACGCAAAATGTAAATTAAATTTCCAAAAAATTGTAAGTGTATTTATCTATATTTCTAATATCTCTTGTTGTATGCCAATTATACATTTATTTATACTATGATAAGATTATAGCTATCCTCAAAAATTTGTAAATGGTCTAAAATTTCGTACGGCAAACGAATATTAACCCTCGTATTCCACTAGCGCTATATTAAAATAAAGTATGCCAACACCCCAAAATATTCTTTGGTACAGATCAAAATAAATAAATAAAAATTTAAATGAAAATGCCTTCAATTTAGTTAACTAATACAATTAATTAACACGTGCTATAACAATAATATCAAAGTAAAGTAAAAATAGAAAAAATTTTTTGAAATTATATATCATGACGCAAGAATGTCGGTGGAAATTTCCACACAGGCCGCGCATCCCACAAAGGCTGACGAGTCTTATGTTGGTAACGTTCGGTTTGTGTAAAAATTTTAAGCCGATAATTTCTACGTTATTATATACGAAGTAAACAGGATATTTTCGAACAAATTAGAGGAAAATGGCGGAGACAAGGTTACACAGAAATTCCAAAGTCATGAATTTGGAAGACTGAGTCACCATTGTTTCCCAAAATTTGAATCTTTTTTTCTTAGATATCTTGTCAACAATCCATCATGAGAGTTTTAAAAATTCATTAAAAATAAAATAATAAATTACCATAAAAAATAACTATAATATTGAATGATTATGATTTTGTTAAAAATTAAAAAGTTTCTTCGGTGATCAATGTATTTGATGAAATTAAAATGTAATTTATTTTAAATGACTTTTCAAAATTTAAAAAGTTCGAGGAATGAAACCCTACGGTACGAACCCTCGAACGAAAGAAAATGGAATTAAAATGGGTTACTAATATATTTCTAAAAATGTGTTGACTTTATATAGAGGAAAATAAAATTTTTTATTAATAAATATCATTCCATAAAACAGTGCATATAAAAATATATTCTATATTTTAGAAAAATTATATTTTTTTTATATAAAATGAATTAAAATAAGAAATATAAAGATAAAAATAGTAATAAAAAAAATCATAAACAAAACATAAAAAGATTTTCTCAAATTTTTACGACTGTTTTAAAATCATTTGTAATAAACTACTTAATAGCTCATTTAAA
The DNA here is from genome assembly GCA_015478945.1 of Trachelipus rathkii. Taxonomy (NCBI): domain Eukaryota; kingdom Metazoa; phylum Arthropoda; class Malacostraca; order Isopoda; family Trachelipodidae; genus Trachelipus; species Trachelipus rathkii. Next base: position 25,669 of record JABUQX010071681.1, on the reverse strand, counting down.
AATATAAATGGGCACAATAAAGTGCAATGATTCATTAATGTAACCACTTAGGTTTTCATCGGTTACGAACCTATGATTTTTTTGAACTTGGCGTCTACCGAACAAGATCTGAGAGACATGGAAAAAGAAAAGAATTGCCCACAAGAAAGCAACACTCTCTCTATATCCAAGGACCATCGTTCCTCCGAAAACAAACCAAAATCTCTCCTCGTCTATCGCCATAAACCCAACGCCATCTAGCGAAAACAAATAACAACAACTCGGTACCCTAAACATACAACTTGTTACCATGACAACGACCTTCAAATGAATTACGTTGTAACTTACCTATCATAATGCCTACTCTCTCGAATTTATTAATATCATTGAAATTGTTGTATAAAATCTCCATCTGATAAAGCTAATTATTGATGGTAAATGTATTAAAAAATTAAAAGATAATACAAGTTTACCTTTTTTTTTATCCATTCCTTTTTTTTTTTTTCCCTTCCTTTTTTTCCTTATTAAAAATTCAATTAAAAAATGAACGATGAGCGATTCTAAAAACAGGAGAGTAAATGCAATGAGAAACCGTGGAACGACGAAAAAGCTTAAAGATTGAAAAAAAATACAGAAAAACCAGTATCTCTGCGAAGTTACTATTAATTAAAACAGGTCGCGCTATACGACCTCTTATTATGAAGTTTCTTTTCTCTTCTTCAAATTAGTGCTTCCAATCTTCCTTCCGCTTTTCCCCGTAGATTAATTATTTCATCAGAAGGTGCTGAAGGAAAGGATGTTCGCTTGGAACAGAATCAAGGCTCACCTTATACTGGTCCGACAATCCTTTTGCACCGAGATCACCCCAAAGTCTAAGTGAAAATGATAGGAAATCTTGTAAGACAAAAGCATGCATTGTCATTAGAAGGTAGGCAGCTGTAAGAGGCTAATTTGCCGGGCTCCTGCATACACCTCAAATTTCTGGTGAAGCCTCCATACTTGTATACCGTATCTTTATTTAAAACGAAAAGTCATTTCGCCTCTTCTCCAAAGAAGAACGCCAAACATAAAAGTAGCAATGGCGGAAGGTGCCCACATACGGGACACCGCCAGTTTTAACCTCGTGATCATCCTAGCACAGCCCTCCACGATGAGCGTATCACTCTCACCTCTCCTCACAGTTCACTTAGAATAGAATTCGTGCCATTCATTTGTTATTTTATATGTGTTTAGTTAAATAGTTATAACGTTGTCTTGTGCATTGGAATTACCTCATTTACTTAAATTGATCAAATCCATATCTGCCAATTATCCATATAAAGCACTACGTTGAAAGTACCTATTAATTAACCCCCCCTCATTTGATAGCTGAAGTGATTAGGTCGATATATTATTATATATATATATAGATATATATAAATATATAGCATAAAATATATATAAATATATAATAATATATATTATAATATATATAAATCATATCATATATATTATATTTATCAATTTACCAAATCCTTTCTCTATAATCAAATGTAAGCTGATCATCGTTCCTATTTCTATGCAAATCACTTTAAAATTTCTTGCAAATTGCAACAAAGTAATCTGAAAATTTGCCAAATAAACTGAAACAATATATTATTATGCATTCAATAAGTTTATTTTAAACGAATAAGCTACTCTATTGATTACTTTTAATACGAAAAATCGAAAAACAAAAAACAAATGAAACTCTTGAAAGAGATTTCCAAAAGCAAACATAAGGTAAAGAAAAGAAATTTAAAAATCTATGTTTTGCACTTATTTTAAGGCAAAATATCCATGGATATAATAAATTTGTATACAAAGTATTATCATATGCGTCCAACCTGAGAAACTCATTAGACGTTCGTGCCTGAACAGTGCTAGGTAACATTATTTTTACGCATTGATTGCGCAAATTTCACGTTCTTTTTTCCTAACGGTTATTACTCATAAATAATGATTGTTTCATCGTTACTATTAACTGCCAAAGAACAGATGCTCGTAATTGGGGTTTATTGGAATTCTTTCTGACGTCCTAAGAAAATTGAATAACAACCATAAACAATATAATATATATATATATAACCTAACCAAAACTAGAGCCACTATATATAATATATATATATATATATATTATATATATATATATATAATATAATAATATATATTATATAGATTATATATATATATATTATATATATATATATAATAATATATATATATATATATATAATATATATAAATACATATATAATATATATATAATATATACCTATATATATATATATATTTAAATATATATATATATATATAGTATATAGATATATATATATAATATATATATATATATATATATATAATTTACTATAATATATATATATATTATATATATATATATATTATATATATATATATATATATATATATATATACTATATATATATATAATATATATATATATATATATATATATATTATGATATATTCATTTTCAATAGAATTATCTTTAATAATATCAAGGAAATTAAAGTGAATACTCGAAATTTAAATTATCACTCAACTTATGAATTTTCTCCATTATCTTTAAAAAAGAATGAATAAGATCTAAACACCGAGAGAAATGGAAAATTATAATTTTATATTACTAAAATTATAAAATTTACGAGTACTAAGAATAGCTCTTTAAACTCTTTAATTCTTTAAACAAAGGATATTCAAACGTCAAACATCCGTACTAGGTTTAATCGACGCACCGCACCGCAATAAATCAGGGCGCGGTGCAGCGTACCGGACTTGTAAAATAAGTTGGTGGGTTCATTTTGGTGCGGTGTGGTGAAGTGCGGCAAACAATTCCAGTTTCCAGGTACGGTGCGTCGTGAAGATTGAAATATAGAGTTGAGGAGCGATGGGTTAGCCATCAAATATAAAGGTGCTCTGCTGTGGGAAAAAATAACTGGTCGTGCGGTTCGGTGCACTGTGTTGCGGACAGTTCCGGTGTTTAGTCAACGTTAAACTGATTAGAAACTTGATTAGTGACATATAGAAACCACTTCAAACCCGTAGAATCATCTTCTGCAGGAATAATTCAAACTTTTATTTCATGTTAGTATTTTATAAATGTTTTGAAAGTTCTGCTGTATTTTCTTCAAATCTTTAAATTAACTTAGAACACTTAAGGCAAGTAAAATAGCGGAATTTCATACTTTTTGAAGAATAGTGGTAGGTCAACCTTAGGTGGAAACCTTGAAACTCGTTTGTGTTTAAACCCAACATGTTTGGAATTTCTACATTTCGCCAGCGTTGTTGTTAATTTTAGTTTTTCACTTAATCAAATCGTACAGATTGGATAATATTATGAATCAAAATACTTTCAATATGCTAAATGCTTAAACATATACATTTTCATATAAATTCTTTTTAAAGCAATTCAAACAATGTAAAAAATAGGAAATCTCTTTAAACTGTCCTCTTCAATAAAAATTCTGTTTTTCTACTTAATTAACGAGAAAATAAATTCTTATACGTGAAACTTGTGCTCCTACTCAACTCATCCGAATTTCTAAACAAATACATATTAACCCCAGATAATTACCAAAACTTAAAAGAATTTTTTTATATTTAATGAATTCTTCCAAGTTTTAATAATATATATATATATAATATATATATTATATATATTAATATATATATAATATATATATATATATATATATATATATAATATAATAATATATATAATATAATATAATATATATAATATATAATCCTCCTATCCCCACGATGGGGTAAGTGCTTAGCATACACGAACAGAAAAGAAAAGTAGTAGAAGAAAATTCGTCGTAATCAGAAAAAATCCACCCTGAGGCTTCACGAGACTTGAGGGACCCACTGTGTATACCCCCGTCAACTGTGGTTCTCTCTCCTACAAAAACCCACTACCATACCCCACTAAACCCTATGATTCACTCTTGAAAAGCATCTTTCTTTTTTTCTTCCCTCTGCGAAACTCACATTCCTCTCCTTCAAGGCATTCCTTTACTACTTCAATCCACTTTGTCTCCCATCCGATCAATTCCCAGCACACTCACCATATATAATCCTGTCATAAGCCTGTTTAAAAATCCATAAAACCTAAACTCAATTTATTCTTCTTCTCTCTCATTTTCTCAATCATTTTTCTTAAATGTAAAATATGATCCACAACATTCCTCTCTCACTTCAAATCACCTGTTCTCACCAAACAGTCTATCAATCACCGACATACACTTTCGAGCCAAATTATCAGCAGTATATATTCTCTACATACTCAATAAACTATTTCCATAGTTCCTACAGTCTCCTTAAACCCCCTTACCCTGTATATAAGTACTATACGCTTTCCAATCTCTCGAACTTATACCCTCCATAAAAACGCTGTCTAACACAGTTCCAAAATATTCAATCACAAATTCTCCCCTCCATCTTGAAATTTCACCAAATCCATTTATGCCTGCAGATTAACCATTCTTCAATCTTCTCTTTCATTTTCTCATCATTTGTTCAAAGTAGAAAATAGTTGACCTCAGTCACTCTATGCATTCCTTCACCAAAATACTAACATATTTCTTCCCCCTACAACACTCAATAAACTAATCCCTATAATTCCTACACAGTTACCCCTATTCCCTTACCCTTATATAAGGGTACATTACTGCTCTCCTCCAATCCCTCGAACTAATCCTCAATAACACTTTGTTTACCCAAATTTCCAAACCACTCAATCACAATCTTCGCCTCCGACTGATCACTTTCACCATTAATATTCATCATACCTGCAATTTACAATTCTTCAATAATCTCCTTACCCATTACCCTCCTCCCTACTAATTACCTCATCACCAAATATCTATTCTTCTTGCACCATCAAACCCCACAACATTCACTTCACCCCTCTTTGCTGCCAGTCTGTATGCATATTTTGAAGGTCCTCCACACTCGTTTTTCACAATCCATTGCATCAGTCACATAAAGCACCATTTCCTATTCATTATTCTATGCAAATTCCCCTTACTCTTATTCTTACTGTACTTCCATCCAGAAAACTTCCTATTCCTTGTATGTCCCCATTACCCTTCTACCAAAACTGCTTCATTTACCTCATTTCTCTCCTACGTATGCAACTTCAGTTTTCTTTTTTTTCCTCCTTATATAATTCTGAACATCTTTCTGTGAGACCTCACATTGCTGTTTACTTCCTACTAATAATCCACATACTTTTCCTGACCACTACTAAACAAGGCTTCCCTTCATTTGCGGCAAAATTTGTTCAGTTTCATTTTGTACACATTTTAGAAGCAAGCTTTTCTTAAATACTTTACTTATTCCCTTGTTCACTTAACTACTCATCCTTAATTCTTCCCACTTCCTTCCATACCCTTTCTACCCCTCACTATTTAGCATTCATCACATATTTCAACATCTCCTTCTCACCAACACAAAATCAATTTCCTTCCCCCCCATACTTTTCACTTCGAATCCATCTCTACTTACACCAACAATAGTATACTTATGAATACTCATGTGTTTGGAGAAATTATTACTTACACACATACCATTTTCTTTACAGAAATCAATCACCCTCCTACCATTCTCATTTTCTCCCGTTACCCCAAATTTACTGTTATACCATCCCTTTTCTGATCACCTATCCAACCAATTAGATCTTCCAACGCAATCAATCTGAAGCTTCTATAACCTCATCTAAAACGTGGTTCAGATCACCCTCCTCAATATCACCATCAGATGGACCATATGTTACAACCACACATACCTTGACCTTTTTAAAATTAAATTTAACCATTAGAATTCTAGTACTCACATCATAGCTCTGTGCCACCTATCACTCATCAAAATCACAACTCCTGCTTTCTCCCTCTCATTCCTCTCCATTGCAGCACACACACGCATTTCGCACCACATCACTCATCTTAACCGTTTCCTTTCATCTTTGTTTCAGTCACAGCTAGCAAATCAAATTTATACTTTCTAAATACATCCATCACCTCTCTCCTCTTCTCGAGATTTACTCCTCTGCCATTCCATGTACACAAACGATTTATACAATTTCGCCGAAAGATACATAGTGACTTACGGCGATCACGGCCATGTCCGAGGCCCGCAATAGCATACCTGACAAGAGATAAGTGGTAGTGGGCAGCTAACCCAACTACTACTGTCCCTTTAGTCACCATCTACGACATGCAAAACATACGCTGTGGGCAATTCTTTCTCCCCCAACACATTAGGATATTAGGTAAAGTCTCTAAGGTGTTATTTGGAATATATATATATAATATATATAATATAATATATATAAATTATATATATTATATAATAAATAATATAATATATATATATATATATATATATAATATATATTACACTATGTATTTATGAAGCTGCTTTCTTTAAAATGTACTTATTTAAGTATTAATTTAAAAGTATATTTATTTACTCATAGCATTCTTAATTGTAATTTTACCTCTCAACTCTTTAAAATGGAAATGGGTTTAGAAATGAAATATATATTTACTTAACGTGAATAGAATGGAAATGAAAATATATAAATTAAATTTTTTTTTTTGTCACTGAAGTATTAAATATTAAGCTGAATGTGGATTAAAATTCATCTAGCTTTAATAAAAGTTTCTCAGTTCTTTTCACTGGAAAAGTTTTAGTGCTTACTTTGCCAAATTCTAAATATTATAAAATTTTCCTTAAATATACTTAAAAGGAATGTGGAATTTGTCTCGAAGGAAGTTTTGAAGGAAAAAAAAAATCAGATTAAGAATATCTTTAGAGAGAAAACAATTTGCATCTAATTTTTCGCGAGCCCACGCATACAAAAAGTTTCTTACTAACTTTTGGAACTCAATTTATTTCCCCGCTATAATAAAGAACCTAAAAGTAATCATCCTCAATTTCCTTACGCTTTACTATCATAACTGTTTCTACCAGTCTTGAAATGGTTGGATTTCTTTCCTTCTGATTTCTGCAGAATTAAAGGACTCTTCAGGAAGTAAGTCTGATCAAAAGTAAAGAAAGTTAGTGGTTGGAAGCAGTGAAAGAATGAAATCTTACTCATTAAAGAATTATTTAATTTGTCAAATACATTAATAAAATATAATTATCGATTTTTTCAACCATTATTTTACAATATTATTAAACGTCACAAAATATCATAGAGTCAATTAATAGAGTCTTTTAATGTTATAGTTAACATTTAAAACCTCTATGCATTAAAGTATATGATCGAAAAATAATTATTAACATAACTTTATATGCATATCGTAAAGAATTATTATTATTATTATTATTATTATTATTATTATTATTATTATTATTATTATTATTATTATTATTATTATTATTATTATTATTATTATTATTATTATTATTATTATTATTATTATTATTATTATTATTATTATTATTATTATTATTATAGTAATTGATAAAAAATATAAACTCTTTAAAATACTAGAGAACTTCTTCATTAATTAATCAATAAAGATATGTGTCACAGTTTGACACATTATTTTTCTTATTATTTTCTTTCTGATTCTTAATCTAATTTATGCAAATGGGTATCAGGATCATCATTGTACCCATGTATGCCTTTTGTTCTCCCTGAAAGATATCTTAGACTTCTGACTGAAGCTTCATTGCTTGCCAGTGTTCTCATAAGAATCTGAGGTCAACTTAAATTACGTTTGAATTACATGTCACCAATTTCCTAAGTTTTGGACGAGTACCTTTCCATTTTCCTTGTAGTTACAAGTCTCATATTTCTTGAGGATTTAGCCGTTTAAGCTCTCAAGATTTTTTTTTGAGGTTGTTTCGTGGTCTATTTATTTCCAGCAGAAATAATCTTCGGATGAGGGAAACATTATTTCTCTTGGTTCAATATACTTCTTTTCTAATTGCCCTTTCCTATAAACTTAAAAAAAAAAATTATTTCACTTTATCTTTTTCTGGATTATCTGTAGTAATTCTAATTGAAATATCACTACGAATCACCGCTACTGTTACATAAAGTCGAAAGAGAACGAGAGCTAAAATAACTGGAAACACACTTTTATTTTTTCAATATTTAGAAGCAGTTATTTCTTTCCAAATATTAGACTTTAAGTTTCAAAATTATTCATTAATAATTAACTTAAATTATTCTAAAATCGTAGTGTTTTTCATATTAATATGATAGATATGTAAATATTTGGTACTCCGTATTTGACATTGAAAACGCTTTGTTTTTTAAAAACAAATTAAACATTTTCCTTTTATATATAATAATATAATCAATATATAATATATATATATAAATATATATATATATATATATATATATATATAATATAATATATAATATATATATATATATCTTACAATCTTACATCCCTCCCCAGTTCAGGCTCACGACCTGTCAGTGGGCCAACTCCGCTTCCATCCTTTCTATCCATCACGATCCCATCCCCATCAGCTTCATCCATTGCTGGCAATCGTGTCTCCTTAATAAACAATCCACTGTGTCTCTCTCTCGTCAGCATCTTCTTCTCGGCCTCACTTCCTCCGTCTCTACCTCCACCCACCTGCCTACTGCAACTCTCTCTCATTCCATGTAGTCAGTAGAAACCAAATCTTAGTCTGGCTGCGTCCACCTTATTCATCATAGGTTTCACACCAACGCCCTCCCTCACTGTCTCGTTTCCCACTCTCTGTATTTCATCCACCCCCCCCCCCCCCCCCCCCCCCCCCCCCCCCCCCCCCCCTATCACCTCCTTCAACACATAATCTCCCGTCTGAATTCTCTCCTCCTCCCTAGTCATGCTCCATGTGCCCGTCCCAACCACCAGATGTCAACACCCCCTCGTATATTGCTCTCTTCACCTCTTTGTTCATATATTATCTTACAGTCCTGCCATACTGCTCAATCCTGCACTCGTAATTTCCTTTGCACATCCCCCTTCTTTTCAAATGTGCTTCCTAGTATTTATAATTCTGCCCACTTTAATCTCTCTACTCTACTCCACTAATTCAACTCCTCCTCCTACTCCCCTTACTACCACTATTCTTTTCTCCAAATTCTATATTAATCCATCTTTCTCCAATTTTTCGTGAAAGCAGTCCACCATTTGCTCAAACCTCTCACATTCCACTCCAACGGCCAAATCATCGCGTATACATGATGTCTCCGTCAATTTCCTCTAAACTCTCCTTTACACTTCTTATGGCTTGTGCCAAATACGCTATAAACAGTATGGGCGACAACACCTTACCCTGCCTTTTCCATTTTTACCTCAAACCATCTCTGCTTTTATATCCTGTTCTTACCTGACTTATGCTATACGTATGTATTTCTTACTGCCTTTATCAGTCTGTCTCCAACTCATAATCCCTCTCCAGAACTCTCCATACTTCTCCCTGGTACAAATCAAATGCGTGTCTTAATCTTATGAAGGGCGATATATGCTTCTATTGTATTCCAATGTCTTTTCCGTATCATTCTCAATCGAACATTAAATCTGTATTTGCTAAGAGAGCAAAACCCACACTGTTTCCGCTCACTATTTTTATCTTAGTTTTTTTCAAATATGCTTTCTTATCACTTCGCCATTGATCCATTATGAGATTCCTCTATAATTTTTACATTTTCCTGCTCCCTTTACCTTTATAAATGGGGAACTATTATGACCTTCCCCAACCTTCCGCACTCTACTCTCCAACCACAGAAGTTAGGAAACACCTTTTACTAACATTCAAAATACTTCCTTCCTCCTTCAAGGTAACCTGAATGTGTTTTATGGAGTAACTAATGTAACGTCACTTCTTAAAAAGGAAAACACGCTTTGGAAATAGAGCCCTTGACGCAATTTTGATTTTTTGCATTATTTCGTTCATTTGCATATATATTCAAGTAAACTTTCATTCAAGCATATAGTTTGTGCATATGCATTTAGAGGTGTGTGTGTATACACAATGTGTATATATATACACAAGTACATTAGATGTATATGAATATACATAAAAGAATTTGTGTGACCCAAGAAAGCACGTCTCTCTTTTTCTCAAATATTTTTAAAATTTCGTCCAAATGGGAAAAGTCGTCAGAAAATATTATAAAAATAATATTGTTCTTACGTACACAAATATGTAGACTTGTGAGTATTTATATACACACACGCAGAAGGAAATGTTGTCATATGTATACAAATATAAGTACACAAGAAGTGGTTTTGATGTGAAAGTGAAATATATGGAAGGATTGCCCCCTAGAAAAACCGAACGGGAGTAATCCCTTTATATATGCCTAAGTGAAGTGGACTCATTATACTATTGAAAAAAAAAAACAAAAGCACAACTTTAAATAATGTCTTTAGTGCGTCTCAGGTTTTACAAGACTATCATAAACTTATTACATAACGATTAGCGTGAAAAATTCCCTTATTTTAAAAGTCGCTACGTCTCCGTAATTAGTAAGAGCGCGTGTCTCTTAAACAAATTATTGTAAAAGTAGAAATCGGCAAAATATGAAAAAAAAAATTTCAAAAAAAAAAAAAAGAAAAAAAGGAAAAATAGTTATAGAAATTTAAAAAAAAAGAAAAAAAAGAAAATAAAGAAACGGTAACCAAACAAAGATGTCCGTAATTTTGTTGTTATGTCAGGTAAGAAACCCCCTTATGTCCATAAAAAAAAAATTTAATAAAGAAGAATATAACTACTAAAGATCATTACCCCCCCGGTTTAATAAGACCCTTTTTCAGTGGTAAATTTTCACAAGGTTAGGAGAATAGCTATCAAATTTAAACTCTATAATAAGTACAGATTTTTCACTAATTTATAAACAATTTTACACCAAAAGCATGTATATCTTGTGCACACTACTAAAATCATATAATTGTCGAAAGTCGTCTCTTCTCAACCGTGCTATTCCCCAAATCTCACCGACAATTATCTGTTGAAAAAATGAATTGTTCAATGTTGAAATGCCAATCCTTCAAAAGATGGAGAGAAAAAGAAAAAGAATTATTATCTAAGAAACTTAACTTTATTTTATGTGTCTATGGGAAAATAGACATTTTTAATAATTCAAGTTTCGGAAGTGAATCCTTTCATGTTATCCCCTTACGTTAAGCAAGATCTGTATACCAAGATATTACCGCTCCAGCGTGAGTCACAAAACCCCTCTGTTTTTAATAAAAAATGTGTGTAACTTAAGCTTACCTATCCAAAAGACCAGACTGCCTCGTCCGTTTCTGGCGGCCATTCCGAAAGTTTAAGCAGATTATTCTTCGTTCTATCTATTACAAATTTAAGTCGATACTTCTTAAAGTACGAGTTTTCCCTAACATCCTAACATTTAACGTATAGATCTGGGATTTTAAAGTACAGCTATAAAGTTAACGAACTTTACGTTTAATCCCGTCTGTTTCAAACTTATTTATCATGGAGCCATTTGTTTAGAAAGAAATATAGATCTCTAAGTCAGTATTTGGAAAATGCCACAATATTCAAAACAGCCCAAGAAACAAAGATATTGAATTATTGGTCTTCCATCTCCTTCCCCTATAGTTGTTATAGGTTGTGTCTTAAATTGACTAGCTTTATAAACTATAATCAAGATTCTCCATTGGGAAATATTGTGGTTGAGTATGCTTTTTTTATTCAAAAAGTGTATTATAACCATGAATAATCGTCGCTCAGTAGAGATGTATAAGCCTTTTAGCGGGTCGAGAACCCAAACTTTGAGAAGTTCATTTAAATACAAACGCAGAGCGATAATTATCTACTAAAAAATAATAGCGCCAGGTTTTCTATAAATTTATCAAGCAACATATGAACGAATTTAAAACTCAATAAATTAAAAAAGAAAAGGAACTTCCCTTCAGTTTTACTTAGCAAGGAGCGGGATAGTCTATCATGGGAATTTTCAGTTTAGGGTAAATATTAGCAAAACAGTGAAAGTTACCGATCTCTTGCGTGAAAATCATTGGTAGTGGATCCTCCGTTTTAATAGATGATTCGTTTTTACCGGATGATGATTTTTCAGCATTTAAAAAAAATTTAAAATTGACTATTTTTTTTTTGTTGCATCGTCTATGAAAATGCACACAAATTTTTCTAAAGTAATAGACTCTGCTATACAGACTGTCAAAGAAAGACTTTAATATACAGACTGTCAAAAAAATTAGACTCTAAAATAGAGATGTCAAAGTTATAGAGCTCTGAAATACAGAATGTTAAGTGAAATTATTATCAAGACTTATAAAGGAATTATCGGAATGACTACGAAACCCCCCCACGAGAGAAGGGGGAGATAATAGTTGCATCCTTTTGAGTTAAATGGTGGCCATTACTGTAGGACTCTTACAAAAAAACATGCAAATTGTTAAATTACTACTACTAGGCCCCAATATTAAATTTTCACATAAAAGTGTAGTATAATGATTTAACAATGATTTTATTATGAAATATCGATGGTGTTTATAGCTGATCAAAAGAGATAACTTTGAAATGATAGTTTAGATGGTTCAAAAGGGGGAGGTCTTCAAAAGAGGCTTTGAGTGGGAGAACTCCTTTAACTCAGTCGAGGAGAACTCCCCAAACGAAAGCCGAATTGAAACGAAATTTACTCATAATTGATTTCTGATTTCATTGAAAGATGGCGCTAAAGATACTATCACAAAAAAAGCCAGAAGAAAAGGATTACTTTCGTTAGAGATTGAAAAATTTGTGAGTAGTGTCTTAAATTTTGGCACGTCTTCGTTCAGTTAAATGATCTCTACACTCACTATACATATTTTTTGATCGCATGAGACAGACACTAATCCAGAAAGATGCTGAATTGGTGTGGCAAACACCCGCCTGCTCGATATATGTTCTACGATTATAAACAATTTTTAACTTCCGTATACACAAGATTGCAAGGTACTATTACCAACCTTAACATTTCAACCATAATGTAACAAAATAGAAATAACAAAATTTTCTAGTCTAGATTACCTAGATAAGAAAGACAAAAAATTTCATACCTTTACCATTAAAACATTTGCAAATTATTTTGGTAAATCTTAAATGTGAGTTTTTACGGCCACCTGTACGGAATGCTGAATTTTCAGATTTTCAAAAAATAGATGTGCCTGCAGGTTTCTAGGAATATGCTTCCCGGCGGAGTATAAATTGGTCAAAAAAGACCACCTGCGTAGACAAAGGGGGATTATACTTTACGCATAGAAGTTTACACCTGTCATTCGGAAAATCTTGGCCTATGTATTCTTGGTAATTCCCATATGCCAATATAGGAACGAAAGTAGTAAGTCTTAGTCAAAAATAGGTACCGCCTTTAAAGAATTTTTACAATAATTTGTTTTAGTCCACTAGCCGCCCCACTTCTACCAATGAAATATTCACTCCCCAATAGTTAGGTTTAGGAAAAACCTAGGGCATGGTGAAAATTAACGGAAAAAAAATCAAAGATTCCCCCTCGATACAGTAGATTTCTAAAAATTCTTTGGTAATTATGGAGTGTGATGAAATATTTTTTTTCTAGCATAAAAAGTTGAATAGAGTAACTCATTTCGTATTTTTAAATTATGGTGGTAGAAATTTTGCAGTACCAAATTTTTACCTAGTAAAAGAATCTCAACATTTAGAAAAATTTGCATACGTCAATAAGTAGGTTAGTTGGTTAGGAGTAACTAATATTAAATAATATCGAATAAAAATTGAATAAAGTTTTATAAGTGGAAAATTTTGGCATTTGTCTGACATTCTCCGGTATAAGATATCAAAATAATGAAATGCCAATTTTCAAAGTTTATTGGAAAGAAAAGCGAATTTTTAAAAGTTTTAGGTGGTGTCTTTAAATTGACGTTTTTAATGTGAAATATTCGACTTATTTTCAGTATAAGGATGAATAGAATTTACAAATTTTTTTATAATACCTAAAGAGAAAAATAATAGTTAGTGAAAAATAATTAATAATTTATCAATTAAATATATTAAATAAAAAATAGTTTAACATATATCTAAATGTTGTCGGTAAATTTCGCATATATATTTATTCGAAATTATTATATTTGCTCGAAAATACTGAATTGACAAAATTATAATATAGAAGATACAGTACTAGTACATAAAGTTACAATTATCGATTTCCCTAAATTTAAATTATATCTATTTGAAATTAATGTATGCTGTTAATCTTAAAATGAGTTAGTAACGAGCAAGGTTGTTAACGACTCAACTTTGTTCAGCCATTTGCAAAAAATATAGTATGCTCAAAGTTGAAATGCAATTCAAAAAACAAAAAAAAATGGAGGTGTGTATCTATCTTCTTCCAATTAATTGTTTTGGACTAGATACCACCTTATTACTACTAGGGACAATACCTAAAATTTGTTTCGACAAAAAATATGAGTATTTTCGAAATATACAAAATTTTCATTAGGTGCTGCAAAATGAAAATCTGTTTAAATAAAAAAAATTAAACTTCTAAAATTACGGTTTTCTTGTGATAAACCCATATTAGTTTTCACATTTAATAACCAACCACTTATTGGTACTGAACTCTTAAATAGTTAGATCACGCGATGGTTTCTCACCCCAAAAACGATTAAATTTATATTTAACGGAATCATTTGAAATTATTTGTTAAATCATGCTTAACCAGAACTGGAGTTTTTGAACGGGAGGGTAGTGTATCAGAGACAAATCTAGCTAAAAAATGTATGCTGACAATGCAGTTAAATGTTCCATTTTTCATCGAACAGTAATGTAAATTAGAAATTTTTAAATAATTAATTGTGTCTCTCCATGTAACCAGGATTATTAAATTTTAAACGTTTAATGAAATTCTATAATATTGTTACTATGTGAATTAATATACCAAATATTAATAAAATTTCATCAAATAAGAGTCTAGTTATTGCTAAAAATATCCGTTATCACAGGAGTTAAGATAACAAATTTAAACGGTAATTTCGATAAAAATTACGCTTTGCCCTATCATAAATTTTTTTTCAACCTCCCTAGGAATGAACCTGAAAAGTTCATTAGCAAATTTTAAGATAAACACAATCATAATCAATTTTTAATCATACATGATAATAATTACATTAACAAGCAAATAAAATATTTTTGTACTTAATTCTTAAAATTGAGTCCTATAAATTGACAGGTATATCACTTTCGAGCATTTGCACAAAAAATGTGTGCATGAAAGCACGAATTTTTGCACTTGAATACAATTGATTTTGGTAAAAGTAAACGAGAGTCACCTATAGACATTATCACATTTTAAACATGTTCTAACTAACTTTAAAAATGTAACCTACTATGCCTAGTTTTTCATGGACGTTATTTAAATTAAGAATATTTAAATTAAAACCTTGGAATGCCGTTTTTTAAAAAAAATTTTCGTTTCAATATTTAATTAATTTAGTATTGTTATCTTTTATCTCTTTTTTTAATTGATGAAAAGGACCCAATTAAAAGATATTAGAAGAAGAGGCTTAAAAACCAAAAAATATAAATTTACTTCCATAAGTGGTAAAACGACATTGATGCTATTTTGATTTGGAAAAATCCTGTAGAAAATACTTGAGATTAATAAAAGAATTCTTAACTAATAAGGCTAAAATTACGCTTTTCCTTTTATTAAATTTTATTTCTATTTTTACTCTCCCTCAATTTTCTTCTTCTGTAATTAAAATTAGCTAATAATATACGAATCTCCTTTAAAAGATTACTTGATTATCCCAGTTAGAATTATTTCCTAATAGTGATATAATCTTTAACATTTGAAATTAGTATATTATTTGATGTAAACATTTGCCATTTTGTAATACATTAAAATTGAGTTGTCTAACCTATTTGGCCAGTATTCAACACTTTTGCAAAGAAAAAATATAATAATTTAAAATATGCTGTTTTGCGAAATGGCATTGAATGAATGCAAAAGGATTTATAATTCATCATACCTATTGGAGAAGGCTAAAAGAAGGCCAGGAAACGGAAAAGACCAATTAACGAAGTTTAACGCTAATATTGTTATCAAAGGGTGTATCATTTTGTAAATTGACGCTTTTTAATGAGAATTCAATATTTCTTTTTAGAGGGTGGAAACGCTGAGTCAATAAACCTCTAAAAGAAAATATAGATTCATGGGGATAGTTGTAGACAAAACCTCTTGGGATTAATAGAAAATTTAACTGTCTAAAATTACGCTTTTTCTTAAATTTTCACATTCAAATATAAACTCTTAAAAAGCTACGAACTTTTCCAAATTGCTTTCAACACATTTGAAAGTCGTGATTTGCGTAAAATCTAAGAAATGAGGTTGGAGAGTTAACAGAGCGAAGCATTGCCACTGCTATGCTTTATTATTCAGCATTTTGTAAAAAATAATGTTCATTGAATTAATTTCAGAAAAGCAGAAAAGAGAATTGGGAAATTAATTAATTGTGTCACTTTTTATCCGTCTTAAATTGACGTTTTTTTTAATGAATTTCCTTATAAATATTTAAGTCTAATTTTACAAGCGGTGATACAAAATAAGTCTTCCAATGTTATAATAAGTCTGCTAAGAAATCGCGTCGAGAACTCCTGCTCCGTTTATAATAAAATTCCTATACATTATCATCATCGAACAAACTAAAATAACTTCAAAATTGACGCCTTGATGCTTATTAATTATTTTCAACTAGGTAAAGAAGCGAAGAATTAACAAATATGTTTAATAAACTCTAGAGGTCTCCATCCGCATCAAAAGAAAGAAGAATAACCAACACAAAATAAAAAACCTGTACGAATTGGAAGTTAAACAGTACAATTAAGAATTTAACATTTGAAGATTATTTGGGTAAATCTTCATTAAAAATTGAGTTGTTTAACGGGGCGGACGAATGCGTTATTTTCAGCCATTTTGAAAAAATTAATGTGTTCATTGAAATGCTATTTCATAGTTTTAGAAAACTTAATTCTGTGAAAAGCCAGAAAACGAATGAGCGAATTAAAGATAATATATATATATATAGAGTCAGCATGTATCTGAAATTATCGCTTACTGTAATTTGTTATGTCTATAGTCTCATCGAAAATAGAATCAAATATTACTATATACCACGATAGCATTCCGATCTAGCTTGTGCAAAACAACTCGCAGATGTTTAATAAAAAGGATGCTTTCATGAGACCCTAAATCGTGATTAAAATAACTATTCATAAAAATATTTACGACTTTCGCCTTAAATTTCACATTACAACTTTAAACTCTTAAATAGTACGCGATCCCAGTAACGTTTCCCTTAAATCTTAACATTTGAAATTATTCGGTAATTCTTAAAATTGAGTTTTAACCGTATTTTTAGCACTTTTTTGATAAAAATACTCATTCATTGAAATGCCAATTCAAAAACAAGGCTAGACTAAAAAATGATGGCGGCATTCCTTTTTAGATCAGAATTAGAGTTTTTCGCGCACGTATCAACTGTATCTTATAAATTTGACGTTTTTAATATTATATACATATAAATATAAAACTATCACAAATATGATACAATGATCGGCAATTTTCTTTTAGACAATAATCCGATTGGTATATTTAAACACAATCATATTTCAGCATTTACATGTTGCTGTCTCAAACATCATGATGCTTGATTTGATTCTAATAAAAAAATTAATCTAATATCTTATCTACTTCTAAAAGAACTTAACTGCGCGCTCTCTTGTCTTAAATTTGTCACATTACGAAATTGTAGAACTCTGCTAAAAGTACTACCGATTTTTTGCGCTTAAATATTTAGATCTCGAACATGTGATAAATTTAGGATATGGGAACCAAGATGAATAATTACTCCCTAAAAACCAACTTTGAGTTGGTATGTAACTACTTAAAACCAGGATAGATGTATTTGATTCGAGATAGCCAATATTTAAAAAAATATTTTATTTAAAATTAAAAATTATAATGTGTTGTTGCATAGATAATAGGTGTCTTTATTTTCAAAAAGCAGAAAAGCGTGAAAATGTTAAATTAATAGTTAGGTCTGCTCTTAAAATTAAACAGTTTTAATGAAATGTGTCAATATTTGCTTGGTGTTTAAAAAGATTAAGTTAATTTGGGTTTGATCAGGTACCCTATGAACGAATTATTTATTCATTAGTTGTAGAAAAAAAACGGCCTTGTTGTTAATCAAAACACAAGTCCATTATCTGAATTAAAAGCTTTATAAGAATTTTAACAGCGCGTGAAAATATTTCTATTTAATTGTCCTAAATCCGGCCTTTTCACATTACAAGATTTAAGAACTCTTATAAGTACATTTTTCTAAAACTCAACATTTGAAATTATTTGTTAAATCGTAAAATTGAGTTTTAAACCATAAAAGTACGTTCGTTTGTTGGCCGAAATTTTCCTTATTACCGGCAAAAAAGCGATAACCGTGTATTTGTACAAATTCATGCTACATATCATTGAAGAACCTTGAATAATGGCTTTCATGATAATAAAGCCTGATCTAATTGCATAAAAAAGCCAGAAAAGGACAATGTATAAAAATAGCCTAATAAAAAAAAAATTACATTGTTTAGGTGTCTTAAATTGACTTTTTTAATGAAATTTCAATATTCAGGGTTGTTCTCTCCAGAGGTGCGAAGAAGGCAGCGACGTCTATTTTAGATATAAAATTACAGAATTGAGCGATTTCGGTCACGCTCTCCGGCTCAAGTCCCAGCTATGTCGAAGTGAAAATCCTGTTGTTCGCCTATATTCTATAACCACAATAGTTTAACTTGCTTAAAACATTATAAGCCTTTATGTCTCTAGAGTAATACATGTAGCCTTTTATTAAAACTTTCACATGACAAATTTAGAATCTTAAAAGTACAGTACGATTTTCCTAATTTCAACATTTGAAATTATTGGTTAAATCTTGTCGGACTGAAGATATTCATATGTAAAATTCTCGTTATTCGCTTTGTTATTTAGAATACAATTTAAACAACAGAAAAAAAAAATATTTGCCGTAGTTTTCAGCAATGTTGAAAAAATAATTGTTTCCAGTTGAAATGCTAAGGTTCAAAAAGCAGAAAAGGAATTTTAGTAAATAAGCTATTAAGAGTTTAGGTCACGGGGGTATTGTGTGTTAAGCACTTTAAATTATGAATTAACTTCCGGAGTAATAGATTTATTATTACTGCGAAATTATTCTGGCGAATTACCGGCATAATGATTGTAGCGGGGTTAAAAGGGGCTATGGCTGTATTCGAACCATAGAGATATGCTCTTAACCGTTGTTCATTAGCAAGGGTTTCTACTTGGGTGGAGCAACCCCTGTTAGTTAATAAGAAGAGATGTTGTGAAAGCGATGTTCTAAAAGTACGCCTACCAATGCAATTCTGTAAAGTTTCTCTGACCACATTACAAGGATTTAGTCAGACTTATACTGTCTGAGAGATAAAACTAATATCACTTCATCACGGACGCCCGGCTTCAACATAGAAATAGCAAAGTATCTGCATAAAATTAATGTTTTCAACATTTTTGAGTATGAATGGTAGTTTTCTATGTCAGTAAGGAATATTGATATGGGGTCTGGTTCCTTGGTTTTTTTGTCGGGGAACTCCGCATTATTAATTCTGTGAAAAAGGAGAGAAAGGAGAGAGAGAATGTACATACTTTGAGAAAGAGAAGAGTCACACCGATTAGGGAAAAAATGAAAGATTGGTAACTTTACCTGTGAAAAGCAAATTATGGGCTAAGGAAAAAAAATGCACAAAGAGAAGGAAAAAAGGGCTGGCCTATAGGTGTATTACAAATGTACTATTGGCAAAAAGCCAGGGCGGGGTTAATAGGTGCCTCGGAAGAGATAAATGTTTTACCTTTGGCAAAAAAGTGTATATAACCCCTCACAGAAGTCTGGTAAAGTCTCGTAGTGATAGAAAAACCCAATGCGTTTAGAGAGCGTCCACGAATAGTGTGTATGGTCTCTGACTTCCGGCCCGTTTGCTGCATGGTGGTACCGAGGCGAGGTGAAAATGGGAGCATTATAAGCCTTGCCGTGTTTCTCTACCGAGGACCATTTAGAATAGATACGCCACACTGCTGATTCTGTTCTGAGAATACAAAGAGGAGCCTAATCGAGCGAACCTGACTAACAGTTTTGTAAGTTCGGTTGCTTAAGCTCGAAACCCTTTTTAGAGAGAGAACCCCAATGAACAAGTCTCTCACAAATTATTTGCCGACCATTCAAAATTTCAGCGTTCAATAGTTGTGCATAAAATGCTCCTGCGAATTAGACATTTGCTTGTTTTCTTTATATATATGCAAAACATGTAAGAATAGAGAAAAATGCTAGCTAACTTAGCGTATAACATTTGACGACTTTTGAAATTTTCGTGCTCTTAATAGAATTGGATATGTAAATCCTGCGCAAAACCGAAATGTAAGCAATTTAGTTTAGGAAACTCTTGAAAAGTACGATTTTCAGTACATAACGACGTTGATAGAAAAAATGACAAATTCAAGCAATTTAGTTGCTCGAAATTTATATAATAAAACGCTATCCGATATTTAGCGTTTCTTGAGAGATAAAATCTAGGACCTACGACCACTAATCCATCATATTCATATTGTGAATTATTAGCTCCTGGTTTAACTGCGTTATACAGTTCATATATGATAGTGGCGCGTTGAGATCAGAACTCAGTACGATAAGTTTAATAAAAACGTACGTTTCTCTGAATTTGTGTATATATACTTACACAAGAAATAAGTCTTCTATGACCGATGCAATTATGTCAAGATTTAGAAAAATGAGCTTGATTCACAATAGAGATGTATTGCTAGGTTAAACTGGAGTACGCGCGTTTTTGTTGGCTCTGAAGTGGAAATATAGATGTACATGGTCAATGAAGACTGCTCTTAATAAGGATGACGTTTTTTAATGAAATCTGTCTAATCAGCGAAAATTACACACATGATTAAATAGACATTAGGGTGTGAATTTATAAACCCTCCTGGTAGCCATTTAAAAAAAGAACAGATGAATTCGGTTGTTTTCAGCAGGCATGCATAAAAAAATAAACGTTATTCCAGCTGCTCGAGCATGTGGTTTACTATTAACGAACCAACCTAAAATTAACAACACTCACAATGGGGCTACATCAAGAAGAGCCGTCGATTGACACTTGTCAGGTGGTGATAAAGCCTGGGGATTTTGTTATAACCAGTAAAGAAAATACTAACATTTTTTCGAAAACGATTCGTGAGAATTATATTGAGGAACGTCCAGTTTCATGTATTGCAAGTATATAAGCTTTAATCGTTGACTATTTAGAGACTTAGTTTTAAAGTGTATTGGAAACATAACCAATTTATCACCGTAACATTTACCTTAATGATCACGGCTAACCAACGTATTAGTATAAACTTGTTCGCATGTGCCTCTAAGTTAAAGAAATAAATTGGGATGAGATAGAGAGTCACGCATGCGATGCCATTATATTCCATAACCATATCTATAGCCCCCGTTCTTCAACTGAGAAAGACCTCAGGGAGAGTTTAGCTTATAACGAATTACAGGCGATTAAGCGAAGATCTCCTAGTTTAGCGGCCGTCCTTGATAGAATTTGTCTCTTGAGAGGGCGCGGTAAGAGGCCTGATATGGCCCAACGCACCCGCGGCGAACCAAATTCTAGCGGTTGTAGGCTAAAGCATGGTAGTAGGGCAACGATCGGCCTATGACATAGCTAAAAAAGTTAAAGTTCATGAGTTAATCTTGCTGGTGACCTTGTTCTGATGATGATTATGTTCTGCAGTGGAAAAGTGAACCATTGGACAAACGTTCAGTATATCCATAGCAACTTTAAAACGACACCGCCAAATATACAAAGGGGAACTCCGAAAGCGAGAGACCGATGCCTTGCTTTGACTTGATTGGGTGTGTGCACTCTTGAGACGCGCGCCGATAACAAAAGAAGAGCGAACTTCCAGCCCCAGAGAGAACCGTGGAGAGTGGTATGAGACAACCCCAAGCGGAACATATATTATAGCGAATTGTCTTGTACATACGCTAGTGCGATTTAGTGGAATCCTGAGCTTCTCGCGACAAGACTCGCAAGAGTTGCAGGAGGTCTTCTCCTACTTATAAGACAAACATTAGAAAGTAATCACGTATTAGTAATGCATATCAAACCGTAAAATATAAAAGACTTAGCCGCCCTTTATTGGGACACACAGCCAGATGTGCCTCCACACTCAATTATAAATAAGTTTCTCATCTCGTGTTCCTATCTGCCTCTTTATAGTGAAATCTGAGATCATTTGAGGCGAAAATGATGTTATTTATCTTGCGTGGCGGCTGCCGAGTCGAAGACACAGTTTCTAATTAAACCGGCAAAATTTGTAACGCTACAGCATGTAACACGGCCCTGTTTTTAAAGTTATAAAAGTTAATAAAAAGAATAGTTTACTTATCGAAAAAAATGGGAGAAACCTCTATTAGAAAATGTAGAACGTTCGCAGATATTATCCTCAAAGAATATGGCAATGAATTGATATATAAGCACTTAAAATAAAAAAAAAAAAAAAAAAAAAAAAAAGAACAAACTCAATCCGTCTGTTTCTCGTTCAGGAATGGTAAACAACCGATCCCTGAAAGTGATACAGAGTAAAGGTAGAGAAAAGATACTAGAAATAAGAAAAAAATTGCCTTCCGACGAAATATATACGAGGATAGTGCTTATTATGTTAAGCGAGATAGCCTAAATTATTTTTTGTCATTACCCTTTACTTAATGGCGTGACACACGGAAAAAAAGTAGAAATATTGTTATTAAATACACTAACGTTAAATGAGTAAACTCGTTCTTTGGTCAGAATGTATCATATATATAATTTATATAGTATAATATATTAGAACTCTTAAAAGTACGATTTGCGTAAAGCTTTAGTATAAACGCCATAGCAGTGCTCCATAACTTAATCCTAAACTTTATATTATTGTATAATAAAATTTGTCAGAAGGTGAGTATGGATGTTACATAAGCGCAACTTTTATTATTGAAGATATCTTAACCTAATTATAAATATATCGTCGGTAACATGCGTTGATTATATGCATTTTTATATTAAAATTATATTAATAAGAGATAATATGTATAAGTGGCTATCCAAATATTACTGTACACAGTTTGTGAGAAGAAATAACTACTTTGTCAAGATAAATCCTGTTTGATTATAAATAGCCGGGAAAATATAAATTTATATTGGTGTACTATCTTTCTTTGTTGTATTAGTAATATTGAATTTTAGTCTAAGGTCACACCTCGAAGATGCACGTCTGTAGTGCTCTGGCACCCTATAAGGATAAGCACTAGGAATTCAGTAGTTTAGAAAAATATAAAATATATTAAGATAAATCAGTTAACGTATCGTAACAATACACTTGACGGCCTATCTCTCTCCCCCTCACGGCCTTGCAGAAAAGGCAAAATGTATAATCTGAAGGAGTATTTAGAAACACAATTTTATATATCTCTGTGGAATCTGGTGAAATATCTTAATTGGGGGTGTTCATGTTAAATAGGTCCATTAGACAAAAATAATAAAGAAAGTAAATAAAAGAACGTTTTCAATTAATTATAAAAACATTATTGTTTTATTATTTGCTATATCAAAGTGGTCTCTTAAATAGGGCTTTAACTTTGTGATCAATTAGAGATGGCAGTCTTTGAGAGCAAACTTGAACCGTAAATATGGAAATCCTTGTAGATACATGAAATTTAGGGGCTTACTGTTTTTTAAATAAAAAAAATGATACTCAATTCTAATCAATATACTTCAACACAATATACATAACAACTTTATTAAAACACCTGCACCTAAACTTTTCCTATTCCTAGTGATTGATACCCCTACTAATCTAAAACCTAGGTACTATTTATATAAATGAACATGATATATAGTAATATAAGCTTTCATATAAACTCATCCATGTTTAAACAAATATCTAATTATAATTTATAAACCATACTTCATATCTTGGAATCAGTCTCATCAATATAAACATCAAATGATCACATGATCTTGGTGATCTTGTCATCAAACTCGGCAATGGTGATTTTCAGATTCAGAATAGAGTATGTCCTGCTGTTAAAGAATACCGATACTATCACATTTTCAGAGAATGATATTTGACTCGACGACCGGGGGCTCGCATAGATACCTTCTAAACCTATGGCTGGAGGGGCAGAGAAATATGTTGCAAGTTAAACATAACATTTAAATGTGCTCTCATGTGATATACAGGATAATGATGAATTATTTTTTATTCTTTACCGCTCAGAACAACATTTTTTCGCGAAGTTAAGTATTATTACTCGTAATATATAAGGGTTACTTATTATCGCTCTCTTACCTGTAATATGGAAGTTAGCACTTAGCTTATAATTCTCTATCTATATTGGGTATAGGTGAGAATGGAAATTGCGAGTATAGAATTATAATTTAGAGATATTCTAACGAGTGGACTGTGGTGAGATGCCTATCGAAAAATTCTTACGAAGTAAAGGCACAGGTCTCAAAAATGTAGTCTATAAATATTATTTATATATATATATTATTATATTATTATTATATATATTATTATATAATTAGATTATTTTACTAAAATACGTATTAAAATATTTTAAAGTAAACAATCAAATTGTTAACCTGTATGAATAAATGTTTTAAAAATTTTATAAGCAAAAATTATGGGAACTTACAAATTATTTATAAAGTATCAATTTTTTTTTTTTTTTTTTTTTTTTAAGATGTACTTGGCTAGACTAAGAAGTCAGAATACATGGCCCAATTACATGAGTTGCCTAGGACAAGAAGGAAAACAAATTATATTTTTTTTCTGAATCCTCAGGAGTAATAGTTGTCCAGCTCGAAAGGTTTCTTCAATTGGATAAAAATCAATTGAAAATTTACTCGGCGGTTTATTACGCCAAAAGAGTCTTATCATTCTGGACTATCTTGGAAATTTAGATTAATAAAGCCCATACTATTAGTATATAATAGAGATAAATAGTTGATTCACACTGGTACTAATAAAATATAAACATAATAACATATCTCTATACCTTTATTTTAGTTTATATTAGAGGAGATCTTTTATTGGACCAGGACCTTAAATGAGATTCTCAAATAGAGATCTTGTTAATACATGTAAACTGCCTTAATATATACTCGGGGGTTAACCTATAACTTTTCTGAACTCCCTTGACTCTTCTTTCTTTTAGTCCGATATATACTATAAGTAGTATATATTATATTCATATTATATCGATAATATTTTATTAAAATATAATTATACCGCATTTGTAAGTACGTAATATTTGTCGGAATAATTCTTATAAATAATTTAGTAGTATAATATTACAGCTGTATATTTATAACCATATATATATAGTAGAGGTATACCTATATATATAATTTCAGCCATGGGCAAAACCTATACATGCTATAGTTATCGATTATTTTGTACCATATATTGGGGATTAAAATTGGCTACAAAAACTTTGTCCAGAGTCAAATTAAAAATAGGCAGAAATATGATGTCATCAGGTAAGTGAATATATAG
>JABUQX010071680.1:0-17500 GCA_015478945.1 Trachelipus rathkii | reverse complement strand
AATCATCTTGCATCAATATCGACGATCGTCTTCTTTCTACTTCTTTATTAATTTCGATGTCTAGATTATTCGATCTATCTAGCTTAGACTCTCATGTCATGTCACTTGGCATTATTATTATTTGTTCTTTTTTTATTTATTCTTCCGTATGATTTGTAAAACTATTTCTAAAACTTCTTAAATACTCTAACTATAGAAATAATATATTAATACTTATCCTCTGAATTCTATCGTTTCCTTCTGATGATTTCGACTCATTCAACAAAAAAAACTTTTCTCTTGTTCTCAATGGAATTTGCATGGTCAACTTCCATATCACTTCTCTTTCCAAACGTAAATTAATCTTTAAACGTTCTTCACGTATTGCGGCATCCTTTCGTGTTCGCACTCTGGGTTGATTTTTTTCATCCTCTTAATATAGTATCATACCTTTATTTCTTCTATCATCGTTATGGAGAGTCTGCAACCTTTTGCAAGCGACTACTTTGTTGCCCCTCAGTGCAGCAATTAAGTCGCGCATTGATATCATTGGAAGGATTACGGAAATTGGAATACTGACGTTATGGAGATATATTGATGCTTACGCAAAATTCGTCTTGGAGCTAATTCTAGGCATTAACCTTCTGTTATTCTATTAGAAATCATAGGTTTGTACAATTTCAATGCCTCAAAAACTTATCATTCATTTCATGCTGTTGTTTACTGACAGATCAATCTTGTCATTCAGTGGGTGAGAAGATTTATTTGCTTCGTATAATAGTTGACTCACCTTCAACCATCAGAGCCATTCGTGTATTCTTACAGATATCTTCTAGTATTTTTTTATCCAAGATTTTATTTTATAAACATAAGCATGTTCTTCCATGAGATATTAGTGGCTCTATAGTGCGCCTTAAGATTCGTTCAACCCACCGATTTCTCACTCTCTGTAATTGCTTTATACGCTATCCGTCTCACAGCATTGATTTCTTCATGATTAATTAGATGTATGCTTCTTTTAGGTTAGATTCGTGAGTACTTTTTTTTTCCACATCTATTATATTTCTCTTTCCCTGTCCATCGTGTTTTTGCAGGAAAATTTATCAGCAATATACTCACACTAAAGATCAGCGTTACTTGATACTTCAATGGTAAAGACTGGATCACTCTTTCTTTTTCCGTTTTCCAATTTGCTTGGACTGGAACATTTCCAAACACAGTGAATCAGAAATGTTCGTAATTTTCATTTGACTCTTCGGCTGTCCTCAGATCTTGACCCTATTTATATATATTTTATATTTATAATATATATATATTACTATATATATTAACAAGAAAATATACTAATATATTATTATAAATATATATGATATATTATTATACTCGATTTTTTGTTTTTCTACAATGTAAAGTAAGTAACTATATATATATACGGTGTAGGATATATATTATATATATATATTCTCTAGTATATATATTATAACTATAATATATTATATTGGCTATTCCCAAGGGAATAATATCTGCCTCAAGTGTATGGAATATAAGTAACAAGTATTGCGGAATATCAACGGTTAATATGTTTATTCCTTCTATAGAAATATTAGCTGTATATATTTTATTTGGCAAGGGTGAAAAGGTAAATTGTTCCAATCCAAATTTTTGATTATAATCTTCACATTGCATTTAAAATTATGTTCGGTTTAATCTGTATACCTTATTTATTGACTGTGTTAGTTAGGCTAGTGTAGACTGAGCATAATCAGTGCTAGCTCATAACATCGTAATGAACCTACACTGTTAACGTATCATTTTTAAAATACAAGATAAGAATGTTTTTATTAGATTTTCTCCAAGAATGCTATATAATAAAACATGAGAGGGTTATGTGACAATATGTCACAATATATTGTTTTAGTGTGGAAAATGTTAAAAATAAAAAAAACTAATAAATAAAAATAATAAAATAAATATAAACATGCAATTATCTCTCAAAAAACTAAAATAGTATTCAGGGAAAAGGCAATATCATTTTTTGGGAATCTTGGTAAAAAAATGTCATAAAGGAAAAAGTTATTGTTAATATTAATTAGTATATGAGTAGAAAGCTATTTAGATGGAATTTTTTTATATTCGCTTACGCTTAAACTTTGTAAATATGAACTTTCTGTAAATTTCTTTTGTTTTTGTTTTTTTTTAACTAAAAGACATTTCAAGGGTAAACCTATCTTCGCACCGATTGGCAGGAGTCCGGGGTCTCTCGACTTCGGGGAAAAACGGGTCTTGGACTATTTTCCCCTCCTCCGTGGAGGGTCTCCGGACCCCCCGTTCTGGTATTTGGATGTCGCGTGGGTTCCTCCAGTCCATCCTCTACGTGGGTTGTATTGGAAAACGTCATCTCCCTGTGTTCTCACCGTCGGCTCTGAGCCCCCTAAATTGCCCGTGTATCTTTACAGATAATATATATATAATATCTATATATATCTATTCCTTATTATTGTATATACTACATTCTGTATCATAGGATATTATATATTTACTACTATATATATATATTCATCCTATCTCATTAATAAGATAATATTATACTATCATATATTCTACTATTTACTACTACTATTATATCTAATATATAATATTTTATTCTATTCTCTTCTGTTACTTACTTAATATATCTTTTACTATGTACCTACCGCCGGCTCGAACTCCCTCCCTCATAGCAGTTTTTTTTTTCATTTTCCTCAAAACAAAATTTTTTCAAGGATTTCAAACACTGTATTGCTTTTTCCTCTGTAGATTATTGTAGTTTTTTCTCTTTTTTTTTCTTTTTTTTTCTTTTTTTTTTTTTTTTTTTTTTCTTGCTTTTTTTGTAAGCTAATCTTATAGGTCTAAATAAAATTTTCTAGCTAGGATCAACAAGTGTTTTTCTTTTCGCGCTGTAGTATTGTAGTTTTTGATATATATATAGTATAGTATATCATATCATATATATCATTGACTACTAGCTCTCCTATTCTATATATCTACACCTGTTTGACTATCTTTAATACTTTATATTTGTATATCTATATTTTAATTTATCTATTTCATATTACTATATATATATATTTTTTCATATCTTTTAGTCTATTTGGTAAAAAAATTTAAATATATTTTTATCTATATTAAATACTTATATTTTTTAATATCTATATTGTTTCAATAATCATAAGTCCAAAATATTATTTTATGCTATGTAATGTGTTATTTTATGTGAAATAACATTCAACTAGTAAAATTTCTGATCTTGCAAGTGTAAAAACCAAATGTTGAGAAGAGGAAAATTATTTATATTTTTGTTAAAATCGTGTAAGCGAAATAAATCGTTGATGAAAGAATAAAAGTCTTAAGAGAAACTTTATATATATTATATATTTACTATATATTATATAATAATGGGACCTACCTATATTATATGTCATCTCATAACTCGTATTCCGCATATACTCTAATATTATTTGCTTACAACTATATATTGTACTTTATACGTTATTAATTCAGTCTATCATATTATATCAGGTGATCAAGTCTTACTACTATATAATAATATGATTTATATATATCATATATGTATATTATTCATAATATATGGGTGATAATATAGTATATTAGATATAAATAATATACTA
The DNA here is from genome assembly GCA_015478945.1 of Trachelipus rathkii. NCBI lineage: Eukaryota > Metazoa > Arthropoda > Malacostraca > Isopoda > Trachelipodidae > Trachelipus > Trachelipus rathkii. The sequence goes on along the minus strand of JABUQX010071680.1, from coordinate 13,853 downwards.
TAATATTGATAAATATATAAAATAGCTTTGTAAGATACGGATATTAAATAGATGTAATTTTTTAGGTATAAAAAAAATAATAAAAACTAATGGAATTTATTAGTATTATAAAATATAATAATATAGAATATATATTAAAGAACAATTTATAAGGAATATCTATTGGGTATTTTGAATAATAATTTAGCGTTGATAAGGATTGTTAAGGAGTATGGAAGATATATAGAAGGTATGAGAGTTGTATGATGCTAGATATGAATGTATAAGTTTATTAATAGAATATTAATTGATAATTATAGGAAAATAGATATTTTATTAATAGTTGATAGTCAAATGGTAATTCGAATAGTTGATATTATATATAGAGGAACTGGTATCTTTTATGGATTGTGTTTGCTAGGTAAGTATTATTATTTAAATGATTATGTGACTGAGGTAGATGTAGTTGTAGTGGTGTAATTATTATTTGTTGATTCTAAGATTAGTGTGTGTATTAACGTGAGTCCTAATAAACGCAGATTAGTACTTAATGATCGTGTTTGTGGCGTAAGTGAGAGCGAAAATTGCCTGAAGGCCGGGAGTGGGAAATTAGACTTTATATTCATGTTTAATATTTTAACAATTGATGGTAGTTTTCCCAACCCGACCAGTCTGTGGTTTAGTGGTGTTGTGACTTTGAGCACGTATTAGTGTGGAGAGATGACAGAGGCGAGGGAAGACTTCTTATCCCCGGAGGTGGGGTGGTCGAGGAACCCAAGCGACACCCAAAGACCAAGAGCGGGGGTTCCCGGAGACCATCCCGGAGGGGGGGATTAGTCCCCCCGCGTCGTCCAATCTTTGCGCAGGCCACGTTGTTAGAGAGCTTCTCGATCCTGCTAATTAATTGTAATAGCATCTCCTATCTTAAAAGTATCATTGCAGTAATACGCAAATTGTGTTGTGAGTAGTACTAATACTTTTTAAAACATTAAAAATAGTTTAACTTTAATTAAGGCTATAACTGAAAATATATTCTATTAATTTATTTCTTCTTACAATCTGTTTTGGTCTCTCGGCCTGTGTACGACGGGGGGACTAATCGCCCTCCCCCCCCTCCCGGACCGGGGATTTGGTCTTCATGGGACTCGCCGCTGATCTTTGGTTCTTGGGTTGTCGCGGGGGTTTTCGAGCATCCCGTCCGGGGCTATGGAAACGTCCCCCCACCGTCTGTCCCCGTCAGGCTTCGATGCCCCCTTAAATGGTGGCGTTGAATATGTATTTAAATATAGTTTCGATGATATACATGTCCAAAAAAATAAAAATTTAATAAAAAAAAATAATTAGTTGTACTCAGATCTTCTTTCAGTAAAATTTTCACCTGATTCCATAATATAATAATTTTTGTTTTCACTGTAGGACTGCCGTTTTCCTGTAGTATACTACTGTTGAGCTTATTAAAAAAAATCTGACTTCATTATTAATATTTATATAATCTATATATTATTACTTTTTTATTATATAATACACTTTTGTATAACAATATAATTGAGAAATTAATGGGAATATTACATCACTATATCTATAATACTACTAGGTACCTACTATATTACATAATTATTATATATTACTCTATTTATACACCATATTATACTATCTCTACCTCACTATTTAATTATATACTATCTATATTATATATTAGTGTGTCACATTTCCCAATCCTTATTGTGGGAAATCCCTCATGATATTCTAAATATGTCTACGGCGTCGAAATAAACTAAAAATTTAATAAAATGAATTTGAAATCTTCAATCTTTGCCATCTTCACCTGAATTAGAAGAGAACATAAGATCAATTTTATAGGCGAAATCCAATAATCTTTATAACTCTTTTTATATTGTATCTACAAATAAACAAATCAATTCAACCCCATTCCAATAACATAAACTTATTTTCGTACGGGATTCTGTGGTTGTCTTGAACCAGTTTCCTGACATTATAGCTACGCTATTACTCCCTATAGATCACTCATATACCCCTATATATCCTATAATTACTTCAGTTTTAATGAAAAATTAGTTAATTATACGTTAGTCATATTACTATATTACTAATACTTCATCTATATTCTACATAACTATATATATTCCTATTTCTCATAAATAATATATATATATATATAATATACTTTATATCTTGGCAAGAAACCTGGTTGAGTCTATGGGTAGAATGCTTTCAAAATTTCACATTTAATATTGTTTGTTTTTAATTTTTTTTTCTTTTTTTATTTTTTACTATGCTATCTATCACTACTACCAATAATTTTTCGGTAAAATTTACATAATTTTTTATATTTCCCTTCAAATTTTTAAAACTTGATTAATTGTAAAACTAGTTTCGAACTATAAAGCATGATTGTCCTTATAGAATGAAGTAATTTATATATATATATATATACTATATATATACATTGAATTACCTTAGTAATTTATTGTATAGGTGGGTGTGGAGGAGTTTATCTAATATTTATATATTATAGTATATATACTCATATATACTTACCTGGCTCATGTTCGGTTTGACCTCTGGCTTACCAGTTTAAGTCTTAATTAAGTAATTTTTTTAAATATCAAAATCTCGTTTGAACAAAATCATACAGCTACGCTTTCTAGATGATGGTGCCTGATGTCGTGTTTTTTTGGTTTTTGTTTTTTCCTGTTTGTTTTTTTTAAACAATTTGAGAAAATAAAATAAAATCCTATAAAATAGTATAAAAATAAATTTATGTTAAGTAAGGTTGTGATACGTTAAGTAAGGTTATGTTGAGTTCGTTAGTTTTCATAGTTTTAATCCTTCTTTTTTTTTAAATAATTTTCTAAAGATGGTTGAAGAAGCTAGTTTTTACAAACTAGTTTAAAATTTGGTACTCTATACACTATCAATGTTATATTTCAATTTCATCTTTATGAATATAGTGTCCTTGTTTCTCGACATCAGGGTTTTGGATAAAAGCGAACGCACTGTGTTATCTGGGTCGGACATCAAAAATCAACATGCGCGTAATTTGAGTTTTTTTTTGTTCTTCTTGGCTTTTTTTTTTTTTTTTTTTTTTTTTTTTTTTTTTTTTTTTTTTTTTTTTATTTTTTGCGGGGTTTTTTATATCTTTCTATTTTTGTAAGTAAAATTGTAGCTGGATCAGTGGATGAATTTTCTTTTTGTAATGTCATTTCAGTCTATTATTTGATAAATTTTAAATTTAATAATAGGTACAATTTACAAGATCTAACCGCCATCTAGTAATTGGTAACTAACATATCTTAAATCACATTCCCAATACCCCACTAAAGGAATTTGGTGGAAACTTTGTACTAGTTTTGTACGAAAGAAGTTAGATTACAGGTTGTTGAGTATAATTTATGACATAACACGACAATCTTAAGTAAAGTAATATATATATATCTATTTAAATTTATATTATTATACATCTTTTCGAACATTGGTTGCCTATCTATAATTTTGAGGCTCTGGATGCTTTTAAGTGTAGCTACCACCAATAGTTAAGATAGTTGTTACCATAGAAACTAGGCAAGCGTGCACTGGATAACTTCTCAACACAGAGTGGACTTTGCCGTGTCACAACCCACACTAAGGTCTGGGTTTTTATTTTTATGGGTAAATCTCGTGGATAATTTTTGGGCAGTATTTGAAAAAATGTACTAGTGATATGTATACTCAGTCAAGTACTTCATTAAAAAAATGAGTAAAGCACACATAGTAGAAAATTCAGAATTTTTTACATATATATTAATATATTTAATAATATACTATATATTCATATTATATATTATAGTATATATTATACTATATATATATATTATATATATATATATATACTATATATATTATATATATATATATTATATCTCTATATTATATTATTACTATATATATATCTATTATAGTAAGATCATAATATATATACGCTCATCGGGCCGAGGTTTGAATTCAGGGACGTAAAACAGTCTTGAGGATGTACATGGGGATCACTAAATATGAAAGGAGAATATAATACAATAATTATTTTTTGCTCATATCAAAATGGTCATAGCAGGTAGTATTGCAAGCTTTTATTTAGATTATCTTTTAATTCGTAAAGAATTTTTCTATTTTAAAAAAAATATAAGGGGAGGAAATTTCCTAGAATAGAATTTAACTTTTGGAAAAAGGAGTTTTCCTTAACTTTGTATAAAAATGAAGAAAGTTTTGAAGGAATTTTTTATTATTTTTTAGTGTATACAGTTTAGTTTGTTTAGCTTTTAAAAACGCGCAAAGTAAATATTTTGTTTCAAACAGTAATAGTGTTAATATCACAACGGGTTTAACCTGGTCCCTAGTTCACGCGCCAAAAAAAATCATGATGGGGTGAATAAGGAACGATAGAGCACCTGATAGTCCGTTGAGCCAGAGAACAGCCAAGGAAGGGTCAGATGGGGACCTGACAAAAAATGGAAGTTACCTTTATTTAAAAATTTTACTAAACATTTAAATTTTTTTGCGCAAAAATAACTGATACAATAAAATCCTACCTTTAGACTTTCCTTGAAGGGGTGAATAGGGACACCCACATTTCATTTCTTATTTTATGTATCATTATTGACATTTTTATACTATGGCTAATTTCAAATCTAAACTGAATTACTATTTTCAAGTAAAAAATTAAATAAATAAAATTTATAGTCACAAATTGAATTTCAAGAGATGTCCTATTCAACATATTCACCCCCTATGGTGTCCGCCTATGTTACCCATCAAGGAAGTTCAAATGAGCTTCATTTAAAACTTAATTTAAACTATTATTTATTAGAATTAAAATTATTATGTTAATTTTGTTTTTTTGTGACCTATAAAGGCCCATGATTTTCAGAAATAAAATAATCCAAACGATGAGATAGGAGTGAGAAAAGTGGGAGGGATCATGATTTTCACCCCTCCCAAGCTTATGATATATATATACTATATTATATATATATTATTATATATATATATATATATATTATATATATATATATATATATATATATATATATATTATATATAATATATATATTTATATTATATATATATACTATAATATATATATATATATATGCGATTATCTTAGCTATTCTGCGTCTCGATAATATAATTGTAAAGATATTGCAAATATTTCTGCTTTTTATTAGCTAAATAATTTATATTTAAAAATTTTTACATTCTTTTATTAGTGATAAAGTATATTTAGTATTTTTAATAATGGAATGTATTATCCTTTAGTCAATAAAATTTAAAGATATCAAGATAATAGAAGTAGTTGCCATTAAATTTTAGAATTATTATGTTTTTCATTCTCATTTATTTCAAATATTTAAAAGGTATACGAGTATCTAAAAATTTTGAATAAAATGCAACTAGTCTCGACTAATAATGAAACATAATACTAGTTGTTAATATAACAGCAGATACTTCAGAAATTTTTTAAAAAAAATAAAAAATCTTCGCTCTCATTGTTGAAAATAATAGCTAAAACATAAAACTAAAACCGAAAACACTGTGTTGCCAAAAATTGCTTTTTTATTTTGTTGGCGTTTTTTTTTTTGGGTATTTTGTTGTGTTCTTTTTTTCAACTACCAAACCTAGCGAAATTCATTCATCGATATATGTATTTGGAGGTGGAGGCAGATAACGAATGAGATCCATATATATATATATATATTATAATATATATATATATTATTATAATTATATATATTATATTAATATATATAATAATATAGTATATATATATAGTATACCTGTATAATATATTATATTAATATATATATATATATATATATATAATATATATATATATATACTATATAATATATATATATATAGTATATACTATAATATATATATAGTATATATATATAATATATATTATCATATATATATATATATATAGCGTATATATATATATATATATATATATATATATTTATTAGTATGAATATATATATATCTATATATATATATATATATATATATATTATATATATATATATATTAGAATAAATATATATATATATATATACTATATATAGCTATATATATATCTTATATATATATATAATAATATATATATATATATAATATATATATAGTATAATATAATATATATTCAACTCACGCTTCTACGCAAATACGCTAATGCCTTATCTATCTACCTACCCTATCTATCTTATTATTTATTTAGCTATTATTCATCTATCTATCTATCTCATCTATAATCTATCTATCTACTCTATCTATCTATCTATCTATCTAATCTATCTACTCTATCTATCTATCTATCTATCTATATATACCTATATTATATTTTTATATAGTATATATATATATACTTATATAAGATAATTAATAGATATATATATTTAATATATATATATATATATGATTATTTTTTAAATAATTATTTATCCGTTATATTTTATTTTTTTATTTCAAATGTTTATTTTATTAAATTTTTTTTTCTGTAATCAGCGGAAAAGGGAGAAGTCTATGAGTAAGGATTTTAAAAACGAGGAAGGTCGGGTTGTGAAGCTTTAAGGAAACTTATGATATGTACCAGGTCAAGATATTTATCTAAACCCTTTGCATGGGACCTTCTGAAATTGCGGAAAATATATAATGAGTTGGAAAATATGTCCTTTGACAGGACAGACCAAAGCTCTTATCGAGAGTTACTATCTGCTGCATCCACATTGGGATCAACTACCCTTCCAACTTTTCAAAATTTCACTCAACTTTTACGCAAAGAAAGGGTAGAAAATGAAAGAGAGGTATAATATATATATATATATATATCTAAATATAATACTTATTATTATTATATGATATATATATATATATATATATTATATATATAATATATATTATATATATATATAATCATATATGAGTGTTTTTTATTTTAATTTTTTATCCGTTTATACATTTTTACTGTGTTTATTTCTCATGTTTATTTTTTAATTTATTTATTTCTGAAACAGGAAAAGGGGCAGTACTTAATGAGAGGGAGTTTTGAGAACAAGGAAGGGAAAGTTGATTCAGTAAGGGAAACTTGTGATACATCAGGGCAAGGTATTTATCAGAACCCTTTGACTGAACCTTCTCTAATCGTGGATAAATCTCTCGATTTGGAATGGATATCATTTGGCATAACCTGGAAAGTCTTCTTTATGAGTAACTGAATGAAGAAACCAGAACTAAGTGCGATCGAACGAAACAGGGATATTGAGTAAACCTTCTTCGTAATCTACACCTTTCTGAGTATAATCATCTTTTATAACAGTTGACTGCAGCTTCCTTCATATCATTAACCCTTTTATTCATGGGTTTTGCGAATCAATTTTTATTGTAGGGTACAAATATTCTAAAAGAAGAGCTATATTCATTATAGACATCAACCCTCTTGCCATTCCTGCTGACAAAATTCCAGCAGCGATGGTTGCCACAGTTGAAACCAATTTGATAACAAATCGGAACGAACACGTTCCACTTGCAATCTCCTGTGAACATGCTCTACATTTTAGGCTTATCATTTGGTTTAAAAAATGGCTATTGCTTTCTTTTTAACAAATTGAAGATCAAGCTTAGATTGCTCTTCAAAGCTTGGGAAAACCATTTTTCTTTTGTTCATAATTTTGGCCATTATAAAACGGTGAAAAATCCCTCATTTTTTCGACTTTTCTTTAGAATAATGCGAAATTTAATTATTTTAGACGTTTGCTGATAATTGTGGAGCAGGAGAGAGTAACATTTTAGATGAGACCGACTTTTCAATTGGAGATTATATTTGACTAAACTTTATAATATATATTAGTGATATATAATGATATAATTTATAATATAGTATTAGTATATTTATATTAAGTATAATATAGTATTATTTATTAGATTCGTGATTGAATATGTAGTATATGATAGTATTATATATATATATACTATATTCTTTTTTATAAGCTTTATATATATATTCTATAGTATATATATAGTATATGAATATATATATATACTATATATCATATATATATATATATAACTATATATTATATATATCATTTATATAATATAATATATTTATATTAGTATTATATATTATATATATATATATATATATATATTATATACTATATATATATATATTATATATTTTATATATATATACGAATTATATATATTTATATATAATATTATATGATATATATATTTGATATTATATATATACTATATATATATATATATATATATATATATATATATAGTATATTATATATATGTTTATAGACCTACTTACTCTCTCTCTCTCTCTCTCTCTCTCTCGTTCTCTCGTTCTCTCTCTCTCTTCTCGTCTCTCTCGTCTCTCTTCTCTCTCTCTCTTCTCTTTTTTTTCGTCTTATTAGCTTTTCAAACTCCACACTGATTCTCTCCAATTCATCTCTATTGCAGTCAAAGATTTTTATCGTTTTAAACAATTTTTACCTCTATGTATTTTGAGTTATCCCTACAAAATTCTCTTCCCTTTTGCTTATTTTTCGTATGGGATTTAATTTCTTTTCGGTTGACTCTCATGTAATGCACCGAGTCTCCTGCTTTTTCAAGCTCATTCCGATACGACCTTCAATCAACGCAGCTTGTATCCAGCTCTGTGTTTTTTTTCTTTCCTCCCGCCTCTTACGTCATCATCATGTTTGTAACTCGCGTGAAAATTAGGTATTAGGTATTTTCTCGCGTGGAAAGTGTTTAGTTTAATAAGCAATGGGTGAGTTTTGGACAGTTTTTATATTTAAGTTTTTATATTTTTTGTCGTGTTTAATATTTTTAAAAGTGTTTATTAAATAAAAGGTGTCTTTTTAGTTAAGTGAAAAAGTTCATAGTGTACCACAGCGTATTAAAAATTTTACAGTATTACTTTTTAGAATTGTATTAATTTTAAGTTTCGAAAATGTAAAATCCTCAGGCTCCTCTGGTAAAAATTTTTTCATGTTCTAATAACTTTGTATTTTTTATATAAATGTATTATTATAATTATTTTGTTGCTATTATTTTTTATTAATAATTATTATTTCCATTTATATTTTTAAAGGTTTCTTACGTCTTGCATTTTGCGAAATTGCTAGCATCTTGCATCTTGCTTTCTTGTATTAGCTTGTATTGTAGTGACTACAATTTGGTGACCTGTCGTTTGGTAACACTCGTACTTCATCGACGCCTTTTTCAAGCCACATCTCCCCAACAGGGCCTTCAAGAGGCCTACTACAGTCCTCGTCGTTTCTCCTGAAGCCTTCAAGAGGCTTCCCGCTCGAACCAGCTGCTATTTTTCACTCACCATATATTTTTTTATTACTATTATTTTTATTTGAGGACCTGTTTTTAAAAAACAACAGCGCTATAGGAGCCTTGCTCATCCCACCATACTGAGATAACGTATGGCCATATTGGCCTTTGTTTTTCGTAAGCATTGTACACCTTTCTTAATTTTTTTTAAAATTATTATAGCTAGCTTGGCAGTTTCCAACAGTGTTCCCCTGTGGTTTATTTTTAACTATTATTTTTAATTATTTTGCTACAATGTCTCCTCCGATCAATGATACTCCTACTAATGTTAATGTGACTTCGGCTCCGTCTCAGACTTCCAAAAATGAAACTATATTTAATGGTAAGTTTATTGAAAATAACCTTGACCTGACCTTTGTACTCCTTGAATTACAATTGGAGGCTACCACCAAGAATGAGCGCTTTCGCGCATTATTAGGTATTTTGCCTGTCAAGGTCCTTCAACGTCTGAGAGACGTGTTACCTCGATGGCATTCTAGTAACCAGCCATATACTGAACTCAAAAGTGAATTATTAGATAGGTTAGGCATTTCGGACTCTGATAAAATAAAACAATTACTTAAAAATGTAAGTCTCGGCGACCAGCTACCGTCTGCCTTATTGTCCGATATGTTAGGTTTACTTGAATGTCCTCCAGTTGAGCCCTACATAAACATAGTAGGGCAGTTGTTCCTTCAAAAATTACCAGCCGAACTCCAGTTTCAGCTCGCCATTGTCGATCATAATAATACATTGCACGAACTTGCTGCATATGCAGACCGTGTTGTTAAGGCAAAGCTTTTAACGGCTCAGAACATACAACCCGTTGCCTCTTATGTATCAACCATGCTGCTGGGCCTAGGGTCCCCGCTACCCACTAACCCGCAGGCGCAAGGTTTAACGAATGTAATCCAACCTCCTTCTGCACGTACTCGTATTACGACTTTAGAGAATACAATATTCGATTTAATAAATAGAATTCACACTCTTGAGGTCCGCCCTGCCTATTACCAGTCTTACCCTTCGCCTTCTCTTCCCTCTTTCTCTCACTATCTTCGTTCTCCTCCACAGCATCGTCATTTCTATCGTCGGTCCCTCACCTCCTCTCGCAAATCTGTTGCTCAACCACACCTTCAACCTCAACCTCCGCCATCTTCTCATTTTTCTTCCACACCTCCTACGCACAACTAACAGGGAATATGTTTTAACCATCAGCGATGGGGTGACCGAAACCGCAATTGCATTAAACTCTGTGCTCATTATTTAAGCTTCATTGCCACGTAGTTAAGCCACTCTGCGTGGCTAACTCAGCGTCCAATCTCCTTTGTGTTTACAATCTTTCTACCGCCTTTTCCTTTCTCATCGATACCGGATCTTCCTTCTCTGTTTTACCATGTTCTTTCTTGCAGAAGAACCATGCTGCAGAACCTTTAGGTTCCTTGCAGGCCGCTAACGGGTCAATCATTCACATTTATGGCTCCAAACAACTTCGTTTCAATCATTCTTTCCGCCGCGACCTTCTCTGGAACTTTGTCATTGCCGATGTTACTGCTCCTATTATTGGTGGCGATTTTCTGTCGCACTTTAATATCTATGTTGACTTACACCATAACCGCTTGATCGATTATGAGACTCAGTTCTCATACTCCTGCATCCGTGCCACTTCTTCCATTAATGATATCTATCTTCTTTCTGGTAAAAATATTTTCGAATCCCTTCTGTCTTCCGAATTTCCCGATCTTGTCTCTCCCATCTCGGCCTTTTCGGAGGTTAAACACAACGTAGTCCAACACATCGAGATGAATGGGAGACCTCCTTTCTCCCACGCCCGTCGTCTTGCAAATGCCAAACTCCAAGCTGCTATGCTGGAGTTTAACACTCTGCTTCAACAAGGCATCATACGTCCTTTCAAGTCCCAATATGCTTCCATTCTTCACCTTGTGCTGAAACCTAACGGTGACTACCACCCTACCGGAGATTACAGATGACTTAGTGCCATCAAGCGTCCAGATAGGTACCCTGTTCTTCAAATACAGGATTTCATGGCCAATATATCTGGATGTAACATTTTTTTCTAAGATAGATCTTGTGAAATCCTTCTATCAGATTCCAGTCCACCCCGCCGACGTTCATAAAACTGCTGTAATAACCCCCTTTGGGTTTTTTGAATTTCTAAGTACTTATTCGGCCTTCGGAACGCTGCGCAATCGTTCCAACATTTCATCGATTCAATCCTCAGCGGATTGCCCTTCGTATTTGCCTACATCGATGACCTGCTCATCTCTATCTCCTCTCCGGAAGAGCACCTCTCTTATCTCCGCCAAGTGTTCACAAGGTTAGTAGATTATGGCATACGTGTCATTACTTTGAAATGTGTGTTCAGCGTCTCTTCACTAACCTTCCTTGGCCATACTATCTTCTCCAAGGGCGTCCGTTCCCTCGATGACCGTGTTTCAGCCATCCGTTCCTTCCCATGCCTAAGAAACAGCTTCAACTCCGGAGATCTGGGCATGGTAAACTTCAACCATAGATTCATTCCTTCGGTGGCAGACATTCTCCGCCCCCTCAACTCTCTTCTAAAACCTAGAAAAGGTTCCGTTGCCTCTGTCACCGTCGACTGGACCAACGAGGCCGAACGAGGCCCGACGAGGCCCGACGAGGCCCGACGAGGCCCGACGAGGCCCGACGAGGCCCAACATGCCTTCACCTTCATCAAAGAAGCCCTGTCTTCTTCCGTCCTCCTCGTTTTCCCCTCTACCACAGCACCGACTCGGATCCATACCGACGCTTCGGATTATGCGGTGGATGATGTCCTGCAACAGTTTTTAGAAGGTTAATGGCGTCCCTTGGCGTTCTTTTTCAAGAAGTTTCAGCCTGCTGAGGTACCGTGCAGTGCTTTTGGAAGGGAATTGCTAGCCATTTACCTCGTTATCAAACACTTACATCACTTTATCGAATTTCGAGAATTTTATGTTCTCACTTATAACCAGCCCATCACTCATGCCATCACTCATGTCATCACTGCCTCTACAGTCAAGCAGTCCACTTGTGAAGCCCGTCACCTTGAATTTATCGCTCAATTCACTACCGATATTCGCCACGTCAAGGGTGCTGAGAACATCTGATGCCCTTTCTCATATTAATGCTCTATCTCCTCTTCCTTCTCTCAACTACGAACAGATGTCCCGCCTGCCTGCAGAAGCTGGAAGATTTTACGTTCCCAGCTAACTCCACCTTCGACATCAAGAGTGTGGAGGTGTTCGGTTTCCACTTCCCACTTTTATGTTATATGTCTTCTCGTTTGCCCCTGCCCTGTTGTACCAACTCCAATGCGTCGTCATGTCTTTAACACCATTCAAAACGTTTCGCATCCAGGTGTTAAAGGCTCTCAGGTTAAGGTTGGCAAACACTTTGTTTGGCCATCCCTTCTCCAGAACGTTAAATTTTGGACTAAATAGTGCCTTAGTTGCCAACATTCGAAAGTCCAAAGGCGCACTAGCGCTCCTGTCGAGTAATTTCTTTCTCCGAGTCAACGCTTCGACCAAGTCCACATAGACTTAGTTGGTCATCTACCTCCTTCTACTGGCTACACCCACATCCTTACCTTACCTACATCGACAGCTACACCCTCTGGATCCAAGCCATTCCTTTACAAGACACTTCCAGCGAAACCATCGCTAAGGCCTTTCTGTTCAACTAGATTGCTAGGTTCGTTACTCCTTCCACGGTCTCAACGAACCAAAGCCAACAGTTTGAATTCTACCTCTGGAAAGACCTCATGGTTCTCATAGGTTCTAAACGTCTTCGCTCCTGCAGTTACCACCCGCAGGCTCAGGGTATTATAGAGAAATTCCAGCGTCAGCTTAAAGCTTCCTTGATGGCGCATGGTAACCCAGAAAATTGGTCCAAAACTCTTCCCCTTGTCCTCCTTGACATTCAGACTTCATACAAAGAGGACTTGCAGTGTTCATCCGCTGAAATGATGTATGGTTCCTCCATCCACATCCCTGGTGAATATATCCTCCCTTCTCCCAATACTTCGGATCATCACACCTTCCTCGCCCGTCTTCATCAGTGTGCTTATTCTTTTAAGATTTCCTAAAATCGTCTGACTCGTCGTGCTAGTTACATTCTTTCTGAACTTGATTCCAGTTCACACGTTCTGGTTCGTCACGAATCACATCGCGGTCCGCTTCAGGCCCGATACGATGGTCCCTTCCGTGTGCTGCAACGTTATCGCAAGTTCTTCTCTCTTCAGTAAGGAGCCAAAGTGGAGAACATTACGATTGATAGGATCAAGCCAGCCTTCCTGGATGCTGATCCCGCTTCTTCAGTTGACATGGTCCCGCCGCCAACCACCATTCCTCCTGTTCCTTCTTTCTCTACTCCGTTGTTACCTATTGATCCTTCCGCTCGTTCGTCGGCTCCACCTCCTCCTCCCACCCCTCCCCTGCCTAGTCCCCCTCTTCTTCCCGTTCGTT
>JABUQX010071677.1:0-17500 GCA_015478945.1 Trachelipus rathkii | reverse complement strand
CACCTTTTCACGGGGCAGAAGCCCTAATTAGAGGGGTGTGCTCAATTTTAAAAGTTTGAGCAAGACGGAGCCAAGAAGAGACGCAGCTGACACTCACATGACTGACCAGTGACTAACTTGAGTAAACCTGGGTTTCTCACTAAATTGGGCGAGTGCCCTACTGCTGAGCTACCGGACGCAGTTTTGGTGCTTGATCCATCCCTTCTTGACCCTACGAGTCCGCTCCGCTGAATAAGAACTAGAAAATCTTCATAATTGAACAAAAGATAGCCCCATTAAACTTCATATCCTTTAAGAGAAGAGAAAATAGGAAAAAGAAGTACTCAGCTCCAATCAATCATCAATCCAATACGAAGAAATCCTCTTTTATATATAGTTCAATTTCGGCGGTGAATTCATACTTTCTGACAAGAGAGATAATTCAAAGTTTTTACTATTTCAAAGAAAATGTTTTTCTAAAGAATGTAAATTCTAAAATTTTCAGGTTTGAATTTTTAAAATGTTAGGGGCTTTGTTTTTAATAGAAAAGAATTTGATTTAAAATTTTTGTAGCTTCACCATTTCATTAATTATCTAGTATATATTCTTTTTATTCCGATGTTAATTTTATTAAAAAATTTCAAAATTTTGACTTAGTTAACTTTGTAAACTACCGCAGATCTTCAGTTCCTTTCATATTCATCTTGAAAACTTGATTCTTTTACTTAATGGCCGTAATTTCCAAACCTTCGACTTTATCTCTTGCAGATTTGAGTCATTCTCTCTAATTTCTTTCTTCTGAGTCCTCTCTTCAATTCCTCCCCTCTGTTTTTGGTGCGTCCATTCATAACGGCAGTCAGCTCATATATATGTTATATATATGTTTTAAATCATATATATATATATATATTATTGATATATATATATATATATATAATATATTATAATATATATATATATATATATATATATATATATATATATATATATATATATATATATATATATAATATATATAATATATTATATATTATATATATGGTATTGAGTCATAGGGTTAGGGTTCGAACATTTATGCTTTTGCTTTCGGGGGGGGTCGCAGACTTAAAAGGTTGAGAAACGCTGCGTTTTAAGGGTTTTATAGCAATGTTGTTAGGTTAGGACTTGGGGGGGTGTGGCACCATGTTTGGCGGTCGGCGAAGTTATTAATGTAATATGAAGATTTAGTTTGGTGAGGTGGACATTCTTGTTATCTGTTTAGCCATTGTTTGAAGGTTGGTTGATCGTATTGTTGTGTCAGGTTTTAGCTGGCCCGTTTTAGGTTCTGTGCGTAGTCGGCTAGTGGGTGATGTCATCTTGTCGTAGGTTGTATGATTGTGCAACCTGCTTGTGCGTTGTGGAGATTTGCCGTAATAGATTGAATATTGTTGGAGATAGTATTACGGCTTTTAGTACTCCGTTGTTGATATATTACTGTTCTGGATTTTGTGTTTGTTTGTATTTGTGCTGTCTCCTAATAGAAAGTTGGAAATCCAATTTTTTTGGTTAGTGGGATGTTTAGATTTTTTTTTTTGCGGAATATCAAATTGTGTTTATGGGTTACTGTATCGAAAGGCTTTGTTGATGTCAATTGCTTTGATTATTGTTTTATGAGTTGGTTTGGCTTAGCCATTGATTATTATGATAATATATATATTATATATAATAATATATATATATAATATATATATATAATAATATATATATATATATATATAATATATATATATATATATATATATATATATATATATTACATACCACTATATATTATATATTTTTTATATATATATATTATTTATATATAATATATATAATATATATATTTATATATATATATAATATATATATATAAATTATATATATATATTATATATATATATATTATAATATATATATATATATATATTATATAATAATATATATATACGGTGTTCAAAAATTATGCCGCACAAATTTCTTATAACATAAATATATGTTGGGTTAACCAAGAAGTTTTTAACAGACATATTTAGAATATATATAATTGAAAGTTTGCTCCACATAAGCGACAATGTCACAATAATTCAATATGCTCACCATTAGTGATTTTCACAATTTTCACTATTAGTGAGAGTCACAAAAATTCATTAGCGACAATGTCACAAAGATTCAATATGCGCACCATTAGTGATTTTCAAAAAAAGTAGTCGATATTCCAGATTCTCTCATGTATGCACTAGTATTTCTACATTCATTAGTTGAATTGCACCTTAGAATCCTGGTTTTAAATCAGCAAATGTTTATCACTTGGGCAATGTGCACATTTTTGACGAATCCCCAAAGGAAAAATCACATGGTGTGATGTTGGGGGATCTAGGTGGTCAAGGAATTGGATTTCTACTGCCAGTCCAACTGTTGCAATTCCTTTTCCTAAAAGTATAATACGTGTTCACCTAACTGATCCTGTTCAATTTAATTTTTATTTACATCACATTTTCTATGCGTTGAATATTAACATATGTTTTAGCATATTTTCCTTAAGCTGTAACATTTTTATTTTAATTTCTTTTACATATTTAATACTTTTTTTCTGACATTAATTTTAATATATTTTATTTATATCTTGTTTTCTTTTTGCAAGCGTTAACTTTAACATTTAGATTTTCTATTAATAAACTTACCTTATATATTTTTTGTTTATTTTTTTTCATTATTTTATAAGCTTTATTTTACTTTTAATGTCTTTTTTTAATTTTTTTTTAATTTATAATTTTTTTTTTTACATTTTGTTAAAAAAAAATTAATATTATTACTAAAAATTTTGATGTCTAATGTTCGTTTTCTGATTTTGCTAAAATTTTTGTTTTTTAGGTAAAAAATATTAATTTATGGACCCTTTAAAAAGAAAACTGTAACGCAAACCACCCATCCCGCCCCTCGTTCCCCTCCGTGATCAATTGTTCAGTTGATTTAAGTCACATATGCACCTGCACTTATTGTATCACAAAATTCACACGTTGTTTAAACATAACCAAAAATAAGTTCTTTGCCCATGAAGACGGAAAAAAAGTTTCCATATTTTTATATCATTTCACATAGACGCTTAACATTAAATAAAGTCACAAATATTTAATCATTGCTTCAATTTTTTGTTTCTGAACATTAACATACATTTTACAAAGGAATTTTATAACCCGGTAACTTTTAATATGACTTACAAAGATTTCCCAATAGTAAGATTAATCACTTTCAGTAAAAATACTGTCCAAGAAATACCTTTTAGATTGTATCGCATTTTTTAAAACACTTCCCTCGATCCTATCCCTACATCTTGACAAAACATCACTCACTAATAATGTTGACCACTTGAGCTAGAATAACGCCACTATCGATTTCTTGTGAAATCTCGATTTAGTGCACACAAAATGTACGTATTATAAGTACGATCCATTTCCAGACATCCCCTAACCCTAGCAACCCTATGTTATGAGCGTAGTAAATTTCCGTCTGTATCAATTGCACCCTAATAAAGGCAATTAAATATTCCAGACCGTTTACTCCCGATGCCTCGTGCGTTGATAAGCCATTTCTCGCTTGACATATGAACCTCCGAAAATGCATCTTTCTAGTATAACTAATAGTTAATCAGAGTTATAGACTGTAGCTTGGGATTCTTGAAACGCAAGGTTTAAGATATAGTCACTCATACGAATATCCTCCATACAGCTGTCGTCAATCACTATCCATGGATATTTATAATAGTATCAGATATACGTACGCTGCTGATCATATGGACTGATATGGTAGAAATGATTTACGGGGCTAAATCAACATCGCTCCGTACTAGACTGAATAATAATAATTACCTCATATTGGAGCTCAATAATTAACGCCTATATTATTTTTTGTAAATTTCACAAAATACTACAGATTACATATAATATATATATATATATATATATATATATAATATATATATATATATATATATATAAATATATTATATTATATAATATATATTATTATATATATATATATATAATATTATATATATATAATATATATATATATATAATATATATTTATCGTAATATACTATAACTATCTATTTCCTATTACAAGTACAGTGATATCAATTGGAATATATACTCAGTACGTTAGGTATAAACTACACATCAATAGTAGCTCACGGTTTTTATACTAATATCTACTATATATAATATATATAATATAATATATATATTTAAATAACGTCTTAAATAATAATTAATGATAATAATATAATAAATACATATATATGTGATTGTGTTATACCGTATACACGAGGCATTATAAAGATCCACTGAACCTAATCACTCCGAAGATTCTATCAAATCAATGATATCCAAACCTAACCCTATCCTAAACTCAAATATTAACATCAAAATTACAAATTAGCATTCAGAGCAGACCAAGTATATGCAGAAAAACTCACTGCTGCATATATCCACTGTATCAACGAAGACAAGAACATAACATAGAATCAACATCAATGCAATAATAGTAATTATAAATGTTATAATAATTTTATGATAATTATACATAAATCTACATAGAAAGTAAACATCAACTAAACAGATAATCTACACATAAATGAACACTGATAGATAATTATAATCAAACACACGTACGTACCTCAAATCATTACCTTATAAAGTAGATAGACGAACACTACCAGATTCAATAATTACATTCTGGTAATACTATTATGAATAGATAAGTCGGGATATAATAATATGAATCACAGATAATATAAATAATAATATATAATAATTATAATAATAATAAAATAATAATAATTAAATGAGAAAATGTTAAAAAACGACCTCCGATTAAATTTAAATTATAGAACAAACTTACAAAAATTAATATACACGTATACATAAAAATTTCACAATTGCAATATTTATTGAATCACATTTCAACATTGAAGCTATCACCTCAGTACGTCTGTCGTCATTCATCAATATATGATCCTTTATCTTAACATCCTATGCACGACACCGTACGAACCCCGTCTAGCTTATATCAGACCATCGGACATATGCCGCTATAGACACACATAACGACTAAGTCAAGCAGCTCCATAAGAGTAATTAAGGCCCTATAGGACAATTTAACTAAGCTGCAATCAATCATGACCTCTCCTCCTTCAAAACTGATAGTTGAGGAGCTACTTAACTAACATAATCCAATAAAACCTACACGCCCTTCCTGATTGCTCATTCTAGAAGAGAGCAATCACACCATTTTCGCACATCTACAAAATCACTCCGCTCGACTGATCGAGCGCACCTTACTCAATCCTACAACGAGTTTTATTATCCTATCGGTAATTGTGACATCACAAGTCTCAGTCTATTTATTTACGTAAAATACGTTAATCACAATCACCAATTAGCGCGTAAATCGTATAATACCACAATGCATCACGATAAAAGCATAGCCTCACCTTCATGTTTTCTACCTCTATACTCCTATGGTCATGCAACAGAGAAATATGAAATTCACGGTTAGTTATCGAAGTAAATCTTCCGATTACCGTGTTGTTTTAGCAATCACGCACTGACTGATTAGAACTACTACCTTATGCAGTACTGATCGATCCCCATCCATTTATATATTAGTTAATTTTCCTGTATCTGCTTCTTTAACTATAGAAATACATGGAACAGTTGATCTCACGGTCTCGATAACCTCCTCCCTCAGCAATGAGTTATCCGCTAAAAATGCCCTTTTTACGGCCTATGTTTGAACCTCCCCAAATTTTTTGTTTATTGTTCTGTGGTTCCTCTCGATAATCCCGTTGAAATTGCTCCTAAAAGCCGCTCTAAATATCAATTCCACGTTCCTCTTTTTACAAGTTTCCTTCAAATCCACGCCTCTAAGCCAGCTGCGTTATCCAAAATGAATTCATTAGGAAAACCATGTTCGAAAAACACCTCCTCCAGCTTCCCACTAATTTCCTTTCCGCCCTCACCCTTTAGCTCCTTCCAAACCGCAAATCTACTTTCGCAGCAATCTCTTATTGTTAGGAACTTCTTTTTCCCCACGTAGGTTATGTTATGTCCATTGCCAATTTCTTCTAAATTCCCGTAACAAACAAATTTCCTTTACAGCATCTCACCAGATAAGGATCTATTGACTGACACTTCCTATATTTTTTTATACACTCCTCCACTTCGCTCTTATTTACCTCTTTATCAACCTTTCTTGTAGCGAACAATGTTTTATCCAAGCCACAGTGGTTCCTCCCATGAATCCTTTCAATTTCTTCTTGCGCCATACCACAGCAATCCTCTTCGATACCATTCAGGTCCCCCATCCACCTCTTAAATACTCTTGTTAGTTTATCCGCCTTGTTTTCCTCCTATTTAACCAAATTAATATTGTAATTTAATCCCGAATTCCCCACTATAATCTGAAGATAACTTCCCAACCTTTCTTTTTCACTAACATCTCTTGCTGCCCCTTTTAGATTTTAGTCTATAATCCATACTTATTGCGTTCTTAACTCAATTCACGACTGTCTTTGAAGTCGCACATTAGTTTCTACCTCCCTCACTTTCCACTTTTAAACACAAATTTCAATGCCTTTTAAATACCGGCCTCCAATTGCAGCGATGTTATATGGCCGCGTCCGCTTTCTCACAACAATCCACATCGTCTATACCATTCAGGTACCCCATCCACCTCTAATACTGCCCCCATCGCTAAATTGCTAGCATCGCACCAAATTTTACCTCTTTTCGAATCACCCACGAACCAAACCCCTCTCACTGGATCATTCTTTTCCATCTCTTTCAAAACCTTAATCAATAACTCGTTCTATTTCTTTATTATTACGTCGGCTCCATTTCTCCCCCTCCGCCATTCTTTTTATTTAAGCTATTTAGAATCACTCTTGACCAACTGCTACTGGATAGATGACCAATTAATCTCCCGCAAACAGAAAAACAACACCCTCCTCGAAATTTTCGCTTTTCATCAATTTTCCGGAATTTCCTAGAAATTCTTATATTACCATTATTTCCATTAAAGATCCTCATACAAGTACTCTTTCCCCGAGCTAGATCCTCTGACTCCTTTGCCACCAACCTAAAATTTTGAGAGATGTTCCCTCACCTCTCCGCCTTAAATCACGTTCCTCATTTGCCAAAATATCATTTATTATTATTCCGTTTCTTTCCAACACAACTTCCTATCCCTCTCCCTCATACTCAAAATCTCCGTCATTAATTCTCAGCGCACTACATAGTCCGAAACAAAAGCTTGTAAAAAAATATGATTTTTCCTTTAAAATCTCACCAACTGTATGTTTCCACAAACTCTTGTCTACTCTTATCTGCAGATAAGCTGCTTTCAAAATCTTTCTTCCACCTTTAATTTTTCTCCAGATCCTTATCGACTCATCACATATTCCCACTTCATCACCCGTATGGCAAGACAAATTTATTCAACTCCCTATAATCCAACACCGGCCTCACTTTCCCTTTTCTAATTTGGTCCACCGCCATTAAAGGCAATACTCCGTTCCCTTCATTACCGTCCCATTCCACTAAAATTCCCTCTTTAATCCAACTTTGCACCTCTTCGTCAAATTTCTCTTTCACCTCTTTTTTTTAAATTCTTTTTATACAATGGTAATTTATTCTTTAGACATGGTACCTTATCTTTCCATTTCCATTTTACGCTCCAAAATTTTCCATTAAAAACACCTGAGAAATCTTTATCATCGATTTCGTAATACTCCTCATCCTTTTTATCTTCTTTCTTTTTGTAGGTTTTGTCTCTCCCCTCCGAACTATCGGTACCGAATCTGATTCCGTCTTCTTTTATTGTCACCCCGCCAAACCTCTTTATGACATCGATACCAAGGATAACATCAATGTTTCCCATCATCTTCTCTAGCACTAAAACATCGAAAACAGATTTCACCCTTTGATTTCTATCAACACCTCTTCTTTACCCATCGTTTCAACGTTCCTTCCATTGACCCCTATTAAACGTTTCCCTCCTCTCATTTTTCTTGCCATTTTTTTTGAAATCAACGAATTTGAACATCTTGAATCCACTAACCCATGCATTAACCTACCGTTTATTTTTACGTCTACGAATGGCAAACATCTGAATACATCTTTCAAGGGAATATTCCCAGCGCAATATTCCCTCATTCCTCGTTTTCCTGGTTCACCCTTGGCTTTGAATTGCACATTCCGCTAATGTGCCCTCTTTTTTCACAAGAGAAGCATGACGGATTATTCCACTGAAAGTTTCTTTTTAAATGTCTACCACCGCAACAGTAACACACAATTTCCTGAATGTTTCTATAACAATCCTTTTCGTTAACATGCTAGCCCCATACTCGCACATATTTTCCGAAGTAATCACCGACCTTGCTTTACTCAGTATTTCCGCCATACTGCAACTTTCTATATTCTCCTTTGCTCTCAATTCTCTTGTATTTTTTTTTTCTGGGAGACCATTTACAAATAATCTTTTAAACAATATTTCTCCTCCAACGTTTGCGCTTCCTTGCTAATCTTTACATTCGTTCAAAAAAACATAAATATTTACCCCGTTCCATTTTTTTTGCATATAACTTGCTGAAAGCTACGAACGGGTTTTCCAAAAAAATAACTTTTTTTTAATTTATCTAATAACCTCCTGGGGGACGTCCCTGTCTCTTCTTCCCCGAAGTTCCTTGATTGCAATGTGATAACCCGCCATTTACTTTTATTAATCATTGAACCGCGAATATTCTAATCGATTGGCCAGGCCACCAGCAAAGATAAAAAGCACTATTATTAATTTACGCCTCAAATGACAGTAACCTCCTTACCATAAAGATTGTTATTGGACCTGAAGGATCCTGAAATGCTCTGTGATATACACCAACTTACCAACCAATCCCCTATGATAAAGATGAGAGTGTCAAATTGAGAAGGTTCTTTGTTATATAGCAAAGGTTTGATTGCAAAGTTAAATCAGACATTCAAATAATAAAATAGATAAAAAAAATAAATATTAAATAGCTTGTGAATAATTGACACGACCATTAAATATAACTATTTAATAAAGAAAAGAAATAAAAAAAATAAAATGAAATCACCAATAAAATCAATATATCGAAATATGCAATATTATATGTATAGTAATACCCAAAATATTTATATCATAAATACCATTGAAATAAAATCAAATAAGTAAATAAATATTATTAAATTAATATTTCAGTTATTATTTATTATTGCAAAAACTAAACGCCCAGGTTATTGCATCCCTCAGATTCTCGAAAGAATTTGCTTAGAGATCCAAAGGATAGAATGACCACTGAGAAAAAAAAAAAAAAAAAAAAAAAACCTATCTGAATTATTAACAAAAAATATGAAACTAGTTAAAAACAGCTGATCGATATTTATTATTAAAAAATAGACTAATTAATGTTTATTGTTGAAGACAATAAATACTGTCTAGATAGTTAAAACAAATATTTAATTAAATATTCAAATATTGAAAATATTAAATTAATAAATACTTGAAAAGATTCTTTGAAAATATTAAAGAGCAAAATGCATAAACACTTACTATATCTTAACCTGTGACGTCATAGAAATTTACCTTAAACAGCTGACACACCTTTCAGATATGCAATATGGGACATTATAGCAGACTAATTACAAAACAAAGCGTTGCAACATTTCAATAACACCACCAACCACGTGTGCATTCGATAGTATTCCTGGACAGAGTATTCTCAAAAATGAAAAATATTCCATTTTATACTACTAAAATTACTCCTCGATACTCCAAATGACCAATCATATCACACTTCAAACAGTAGATACAAAATTATATACAACTTTACTACCAAAATCTCAGGTACAAATATACAATAAATAGAAAAAAAGGGGAGAAAAATCTGTCAATGTCTCAAAAATAAAAAAAAAAAAAAAAAAAATCAGAAGACACCTGCTAAAATCTCACACTCGAGCAACAAAGTTATCACACAATCTTGCCTTCACACCTTTTATATTTCAATTAAATTCTTAAAATAAATAAATAATATACAAATTTATTGGCTTAAAAAAAATACAAAAAACTAAAACAATATATATTTTAATTTCCTTTAAAATATATATACCAAGATTTTATTTTATATAAAATCTACTATATAATAATAATAATAATAATAATAATAATAATAATAATAATAATAATACTACCAATGATTCTATCATATTATCTTCCAGTGAGGCCAAAATATGACATAACAAAATCGTTGTCAATATTATTTTTGATGTATTTCGCAAAATTAAATAAATTATTATTTTGTATATATATATATATATATATATATATATATATATATATATATATATATATATATATATATATATATATAATATAAAAAAAATATATATATATATATATATATTCTATATATATATATATATGGGGGAGTCGAAAAAAATAAATCGACTCCCGACTCCGACTCCCAGAGTCGATATTAAAAACAACCGACTCCCGACTTCGACTCTAAGAGTCGATATTTTAAAACTGAATTCCGACTCCCGACTCCCAATGGAAAATTTCATACACACATTTTGTACGATTATTAATAGCATCGCTCACTGTTGATAATTCGTTAATGCACAATACACAAGTACATTTTATTTTATAACCAGTTTTATTTGCTATTTTAAAATATTTCCTGGCAATTAATGGATTAATAAAATTCCCATCACTGAATGTCATGCTGGTATAAAAAAAAAATAAATAAATAAAAAGTAGCTCAACCACATAGATTAAAGATATTACTCCACTATGCCAACAACCATCCGCGCCAATATCAGTGATGCAACTGATTTTGTAATTCATCAAAAAAAAAATTTCAACATAGCTGCAATCATATTTTGTCGAAACAAGAATGGATGTGTTTCATGAATTATTTATCTTGAGTTTTTAAATATATTTACAACCTTTTTATTTAGATTTTAAACATAATATCTAAATACTTTGAAAAGTAGTTAAATACTGTATTTAAATACATTAACAGAAATGTATTACTAAATACAATTTTAGATAATTAAAGTATTTAAATACTGCCCAGCTCTGATATATATATATATATATATATATATATATATATATATATATATATATATATATATATATATATATATATATATATATATATATATATATATTAGTATAATATATATGACATTTATAAGTGGTTGACTCCGTTAATATTAGGTTAGGTTAGAATTTAGGTGGTTAGGTTAGGTTAGGTGGGATTAGGTTGGGTTAGGTTAGGTTACTCCAAAAAATTTAATGTATTTACCCTAAAATTATTAAAATAACGATACATTAATTATTGATTTTCTCTCCTGGAGTCAACCCTTTTATACATATATAGATATTTATATATATATATATATATATATATATATATATATATATATATATATATATATATATATATATATATATATATATATATATATATATATATATATATATATATATATTTTAGGGATGTACCGATAGTGAATTAGCCGGATACTGGATATCTGGCTGGAAGTTAAAACCAGTTACCGGATATCCGGCAGTCTATTAAATATATATATATATATATATATATATATATATATATATATATATATATATATATATATATAGGAGAGATATCTATAAAAATTCCTATATATATATATATATATATATATATAAAGTACACCCTCTTCTAGACAACATTGTACAGACATCCCTACTACTCATATCCCTAGAATTCCCACAGCGTATGTTCTGCGTGTCGTAGAAGGCGACCAAGGGACGGGGGTAGTTGGGTTGGCTGCCCACTACCACCTATCTCTTGCTTGGAAGGAATGCTGATGCAAGCCTCGGGAGATGGTCGAGATCGCCGTAAACGACCTTCTAATTTTCGGCGAAATTGTATGAATCGTATGGGTACATGGAATGTCAGAGGAATAAATGTTGAGGAGAAGAGAGGAGAGAGGTGATGGATGTATTTTAAAATGGGCAAATTTGGTTTGCTCGCTGTGACTGAAACAAAGATGAAAGGAAATGGGCAGTGGAGTGATGTAGTGTGAAATGTATGTGCTTGTGTGGAAAGGAATGAGAGGGGAGAGAAGGAGTTGAAATTCTAGATGAGTGACTTGTGGTACAGAGCTATAGTAGACTTTGTGTGTTGAGTCCTAGAATTCTAATGGTTAAATTTAAGTTTAAGAAAAGGTCAAGTATGTGGATTTGGCATGATGTATCCATCTGAGGGAAATGTTGAAGAGAGTACGATTTTTTGGGATAATCTGAATGATGTTTGAATGGGGTGAGTAGGAGCTTCAGATTGATAGTGTTGGGGGACCTGAATGGTTGGATAGGTGATCAAAAAAAGGGATGGTATAACAGGTGGTTTGGGGTGTCGGGAGAAAATGAGAATGGTAGGAGGTGATTGATTTCTGTGAGGAGAGAGAGGTATGTGTGTAAGTAATACTTTCTTTAAACACAAGAGTATCCATAAGTATACTAGAGTTGGTGTAGGTAGAGGGTATCGAAGTGAAAAGTATGATTGATTTTTGTGTTGGTGAAGAAGGAGATGTTGAAGTATGTGTTGGATGTTAAATCAGTGAGGGGTTTAGGAATGGGATTATCGGATCATTATGTTGTTCTATGTAAAATTAAGTTAGTGGGGGCTTCGATGGAGAGGAAGGTGATACGGAAGGAAGTGGGTAAAATTAAGAGTGAGAAGTTAAGAGAACAAGGTAATAAGGATAAGTATGTAAGAGCGCTCGCAAGTAAATCAGTTGAATGTGAACAAGTTGAAACTGAATAAATCTGGGAGCAAATGAAGGAAGCAATTGTTAGCAGTGCAAAAGAAGTATGTGGATGTGCTAAAGTAGGAAGTAAGAATGTTAATAGTGAGTGGTGGAATGAAGAGGTGATGCAAGCAGTTAAAAGTAAAAAAAGAAGCGTGGTTGAATGTACTAAAAGCAAATGATGAAGTTTCAAAAGAAAGATGCTTGGAATTATATAAGGAGGAAAAAAGAAATACTAAAAGGTGCATACGTAGGAGAAAAGAAGAGGTAAATGAACAGTTTGGAAGGAGGATGAATGGGGACTTACAAGGGAATAGGAAGCTCTTCTGGAAGGAAGCGCGAAAGGTTAAGAATGAGAATAAAGGGAATCTGCTCAGAATAATGAATAGGGATGGTACTTTTGTAACTGATGAAATGGATGCGAGGAGTGTGGAAGAACACTTCGAAAATCTGCATAATATTGGCAGTAATGAAGAGGTGATAGTGAATGTGTGTGTGGGTTTGATGGTGCAAGAAGGAATAGGTATTTTGGGAATGAGGTTATTAGTAAGGAGGAGGTAATGGGTAGAGTGAGAAAGTTGAATGGTAAATCTGCAGGTATAGATGAAATTACTGGTGAAATGATCAAGAACGGAGGCGAGATGGTGATTGGAAGGTTGTGTAATAAAGCGTTTATGGAGGGTATAGTTCCAAGGGATTGGAGGAGAGCAGTAATAGTACCCTTATATAAGGGTAAGGGAGATAAGGGGAACTGTAGAAATTATAGGGGAATAAGTTTATTGAGTGTTGTAGGGAAGATATATGCTGGTATTTTGGTCGAAAGAGTGCGTCGAGTGACTGAAGGACTGATTGGTGAAGAACAAGGTGCGTTTAGAAGTGGTAGAGGATGTGTGGATCAAATCTTTACATTGAAACAAATGATTGAGAAAATGAGGAGAAAGAATAAATTGTATTTAGGTTTTATGGATTTTCAACAGGCGTATGATAGGGTTAATAGGGTAGCTCTATGGCAGGTGTTAGTGATATATGGTGTTAGTGGTAGGGTTCTGAATGGAATCAAAAGTATGTATGAGGATAGTGAGGCATGTGTAAGAATAAATGGTGTCAAAGGTGATTGGTTAGTATTAATAGCGGAGTGAGACAGGGTTGTGTTATGTCTCCTTGGTTATTCAATTTATATATGGATGGAGTTATGAAAGAATTAGAGGTGGGGTGGCAGGAAATGGTGTTAGAATGATAGAGAATGGAGATGAGTGGAGGGTACCCTACCTATTATATGCAGATGATTTGGTTCTTTGTGGCGAATCTGAAGAGTTTGAGTAGATTGGTAGAGAGATTTGGCAGGGTGTGTAAAAGGAGGGTTTGAAAGTAAACGTAGATAAGAGTAAGGTTATGGTTGTGAGTGAAGATAGCCCTCAGTGTGAAGTTATGTTAGATGGTGAGCAGCTGGAACAAGTGTCTGAGTTTAAATATTTAGGGTATGTGTTGAATGAGAAGGGAACGGATGATGCAGAGTGTAGTAGGAAAGTTGTGAATGGCAGGAAGGTGGTTGGTGCAATTAAATCGTTGGTAGATGTAAAGGGACTAAGTCTTGAGTGCGCTAGGGTCTTACATGAGGTATGTTGTTACCTGTGTTATTGTATAGTAGTGAGACTATGGTCTGGAATAAGAAGTATAGATCTAAAGTTCAATGTGTTCAGATGGACAATCTTAGGGGCGTGCTAAGTGTGAGAAGAATTGATAAAATGAGGAATGAACGTATTAGAGAGTTGTGTGGTGTGAAGAAAGGGATAAATGAGAGAATAAATGAAAGTACGTTGAGATGGTTTGGTCATGTGGAAAGGATGAATGATAGTCGGTTGGTTAAGCGGATGTATAGTGGTGAGTGTGTTGGGAACCGACTGGCTGGGAGACTGAAGAAAAAGTGGATTGAGTCAGTAAAGGAATGTTTGCTGGAGAGAAATGTGAGTTTGGCAGAGGCGAGAAGAAAGGTGCATGATAGGAGAGAATGGCGGGGTGTTGTAATGGGGTATGGTTGTGGCCCACCTGGGCCAGGGGATGAACCCTACACTTGACGATTTACCATAGTGAGGATCCGTCGCTGTGAAGCTCTAGGGTGGATTTTCTGATTGCGACGAGTTCTTACTAATTAATGGTACAGAGGGGGCGGTAAGGCTGGGCTTTCTTTTCGACTTTTGTCATATTCTCCTACTGCTTTTCATTTCCGATGCTTGTCACGCACCTTACTCCCAATTTTGGGAAAAAAGATAGATAAAGAAAGAAGAAAGAAATATATATATATATATATATATATATATATATATATATATATATATATATATATATATATATATATATATATATATATATATATATATATATATATATATATATATATATATATACAATATATATATATATTATACAGATAAACACCACCGCTCACGGGCAGAGCCCTAATCTAGGAGGGGGTGTACTCGATTAACGTCCGAGCAGGACGAAGCAAAGCCAAAGGAGAGAATTGCTCACATTCTCCCACCCGACCAGTTGCGAACCTGGGACCCTCACTTTGTTTGGCGAGTGCTCTACCACTGAGCTACGGGGGCTTTTTAAATAAATAAATATAAAATACTAAAAAAAGAAATACATAAATATACATATACAAATACATATATATATATATATATATATATATATATATATATATATATATATATATATATATATATATATATATATATATATATATATACGGTATATATATATATATATATATATATATATATATATATATATATATATATATATATATATATATATATATATATATATATATATATATATATATATATATATATACAATAATACTATCATTATCATTATTACTATTATGCTAAACACTATATTTAACAAAATACATTATATTTCACTAATAATCTCTACTATTTACTATATTTTAATATATATTATTATGTATACTTTTAATTATTATTACATTAAACACAATATATTCTGCATTTTAATTATTACCATATTACTTTATAAGTGCATTATCATCATTATCACCACTATCACTATTATTATTATTAATATGGTATACGCTATATCACCACCATTCACGAAAAGGTTAATGTGATAGAAGGGGGCTTCCGGACCCTTGCCACCAGTGGAAGAGAATTTGAAAAATTTTCTTTATGAGACTCAACGATTGTCTTGGAAAACGCAGCTTCACCTTCTACAATCCATTATTTTAATTTCTTCATTATAATTTTATTTTCTGTATTTAATAATTCATATTCCGAAATTGCTAAAAGAAATGATTTTAAAATTTTGAAGCTCCTCGAACCCAGATTACAAATGAAATAAAATTTAAATGTTTAAAATTTTACATTTCTAAAATCCCGAATCGCATTTTTTTCCTTTCAAGTTGTTGCAGCTACCTTGAAACAAAAGCTCTCTCTCTCTCTCTTCTCAAAAAATATTGTCTAACCACTTCTTGCGTAGATTATTCAGACTATTTCATTTCTTCAATAAATCACTTCAGACTAATCCATCTTTCCAATCACTCTCTTCTGGCCCTTCTGTTTTCCGCTTCTCCTCTGGTTTCCACTGCGTCCACACTCGACAACGGTCGAATCATATATATATATATATATATATATATATATATATATATATATATATATATATATATATATATATATATATATATATATATATATATATATATATATATATATATATATATATATATATATATATATAAAATATATATGTATATATATATATATATATATATATATATATATATATATATTTTATGTAAATATTTAAATATTTTTCCTTTTCTATTTTAGTATTATTTTATTACTATAGCCAACAGCAATGGTCACTGTCAAAAACTTAAAATCTAACGTGTAGAAATATTTTAAAATAAATTCCGAGAAGGCCAATGTAGCTGAATGCTTACTATGCGATAAAACCAGCTTGGGAAGATTTATAAGTCATGGTAAAAATTCAAAAGCATACTCAACTAAACCATTATGGAACCATGTAGAAGGAAAACATTCAACCGTTTACAAAAATGAAAAATCTAGTAGTAGTTCTAAAAAATCAAATTTAGAGGAAGATGAACTTCAAACTTCACCAGAAGCTAGTACTCAAATAACAACATCAGCATTTAAGATAGTTCAAAAATGTCATATTGACGACAGCAAATCTTTAAATATACCCTAATAACACATTAGGACTGTTTAAAAAAAAAAAAATAATAATAATAATATTTAGTGCCAAGAAAAAAATGAGACTCTGGAGTACCATCGGGACTTAACTCCTATTTTTGATATTTGGCACTGTAGCAATTATTTGCATAAAAATAGGGTAAATTAGTAAATAAAACATGCAAATAAGGTATAAATAAATACAGTTATGCAAATTTTTGAATTTTTATAAAAGTATAAAAATATATACATAAAATATAAAGGGTAAAAAAGGTAAAACCCTGTAAACATTTGAACATTATATATATATATATATATATATATATATATATATATATATATATATATATATATATATATATATATATATATATATATATATATATACTATATATATAATCT